>CANNZV010001828.1:0-127531 GCA_947561585.1 Caprella mutica | reverse complement strand
CATAACTTTCACTATTTGGGACATTTAGTTATTTTTAATTTACAAAAAATCTAATTCATTTCAGTTAAATCAGTTTAATCTGTTTAATCTGTTTAATCTGTTTAATCAGTTTAATCTGTTTAATCTGTTTAATATGTTTAATCTGTTTAATCAGTTTAATCTGTTTAATCTGTTTAATCAGTTTAATCAGTTTAATCTGTTTAATCTGTTTAATCTGTTTAATCTGTTTAATCTGTTTAATCTGTTTAATCTGTTTAATCTGTTTAATCAGTTAAATCAGTTAAATCAGTTAAATCAGTTAAATCAGTTAAATCAGTTTAATCAGTTTAATCTGTTTAATCTGTTTAATCTGTTTAATCTGTTTAATCTGTTTAATCTGTTTAATCTGTTTAATCTGTTTAATCTGTTTAATCTGTTTAATCAGTCAAACTGGATAGTGTTGCTTACCATTCAAACGCCTGTTAGAATATGCAGTCTGTAAACATTGGGCAATATGAGAGGTAACTGATTATTAAATGGATTTTCTCTTAATCTTCGATATTTAAAAAAAATGAAATATTTGACCATCAAAAACTATTATTGATTGATTATTAAAAAATTCTTTTGATCAAAAGCATCTTATTTTTTGATTATGGGAAATCATATTTTTTATTATCTATTTTTTTTAATTATAAACAATTATTTTTGGTTATCATAATTTTTCTTTTTGATAATTAAATTTATTTCACTATCCATTTTTAAAATGTTCATTATTATTTTGTTTAATTTCACAAATGAAGTTAAAGTAGGTTAATTTTTTATATTTTAATTCCTAAGAATGAGCTTTTGCAGTTGTACCTAAATACTTTTCTATGTGAATATTTATTACAGTATATAGAATTTAAAGATAAATGTCCTAACTAAATATCAATATTTAATATAATCATATAAGAACAATCACTTTAATATATCAATATAATTAATTAGACAGTAATTAATTATTACAAAATATATCACTTTTGCTAAAACTTCAATAAAATTCTCATATATTATGTAATTGTTTCATTTAAATTATTTTCAACAGGGTAAGTTACGAGTTGACGTACGGCTCCACATCTTCGATCATATAAGAAAAAAGTATGTGAAAATAAATGTTTACCTTATATTTTAGTTTGTATCCATAATACCTGCAAGTATCATGGATACAAATAAAATGAAAAATAAATAATTAAGATTGTATCGTTGCAGGTATCATGGATACAAATAAAATGAAAAATAAATAATTAAGATTGTATCGTTGCAGGTATCATGGATACCAATAAAATGAAAGTTAATTAATAATAATTATATAATTTTATTATGTGATCGAGAATGAGGAGCTTTCCCGTTATTTATAATGTCATGCTAATTATATAAGTTTTAAATAAAATGTTTTGAAATATGTTACAGAGATCTGAAGATCATTAATACCTAATTTGTTATTAAATTATTCTATTTAGCATTATACTTTAATATGAACTAATTTCAAACCTATAAATAGAATTAAAATCATTTTCAAAATATTTTTGAGAACTGTGTTGTATAGCACGTACACAGTTATGGTGGGCCATAGAAGATTAAGAGGGGAATAGTTATGGTGGGGCCATAGAAGATTAATTGGGGAATAGTTTTGGTGGGGCCATAGAAGATTAATTGGGGAATAGTTATGGTGGGGCCATAGAAGATTAATTGGGGAATAGTTATGGTGGGGCCATAGAAGATTAAGTATGGTCTCTTCATTATCTTTAGGAACCTACTCATAACTAACATTTACGTAATATAGGTGTATTTTACAGAAATATAATTAGACTCTAAAGTACATCGCACTGAAACATTTTGAAGCTCTTGAACAAATAATTATTTCAAAATTATAGTTAATGCACTGAAGTGTCAGTTTTTTAAATCTAAATTTTGTTACATTCGAAAAAGTTCATAATTTTGTGGAATTTTTTTTTTACAACATCTTAAATCAAAAGATGATATAAAATAATGAAATGAAAATTTAAAAGGACGATGCACCGGTTTAGCTTAAAATTAATCGAATTTTTTTATTCATACTGTATTCTTTAAAAATATTTTTGACTTTAAAAACTGACTAGGGGCACATAAAATATTAAAATAAAACATGTTTGTAACAAAGTTTAAAGAGTGAATGTAGTAGGTTCAGATTCCTTTCTCAGTTCACACATATAAATTTTGTAGAATTCGATAGTGTTCCATTAGCTGACCATAACTCTTGCTATCCTGAAGCTGAGACACTGACTGTACTTTATATCCCATGGTGGAGAAATAGACCCCATGGTGGAGGAATAGACCCCATGGTGGAGGAATAGATCCCATGGTGGAGGAATAGATCCCATGGTGGAGGAATAGACCCCATGGTGGAGGAATACATCCCATGGTGGAGGAATAGACCCCATGGTGGAGGAATACATCCCATGGTGGAAGAATAGACCCCATGGTGGAGGAATAGATCCCATGGTGGATGAATAGACCCCATGGTGGAGGAATACATCCCATGTGGCGGAGGAATAGACCCCATGGTGGAGGGATACATCCCATGGTGGAGGAATAGATCCCATGGCGGAGGAATAGATCCCATGGCGGAGGAATAGATCCCCTGGTGGAGGAATACATCCCATGGTGGAGGAATAGATCCCATGGCGGAGGAATAGACCCCATGGTGGAGGAAAACATCCCATGGTGGAGGAATAGATCCCATGGTGGAGGAATACATCCCATGGTGGAGGAATACATCCCATAGCGGAGGAATAGACCCCATGGCGAAGGAATACATCCTATGGTGGAGGAATACATCCCATGGTGGAGGAATACATCCCATGGTGGAGGAATACATCCCATGGCGGAGGAATAGACCCCATGGCGGAGGAATACATCCCATGTGGCGGAGGAATACATCCCATGTGGCGGAGGAATACTTCCTATGTGGCGGAGGAATACTTCCTATGTGGCGGAGGAATACTTCCTATGTGGCGGAGGAATACATCCCATGTGGCGGAGTAATACTTCCCATGTGGCGGAGGAATACATCCCATGTGGCGGAGTAATACTTCCCATGTGGCGGAGTAATACTTCCCATGTGGCGGAGGAATACATCCCATGTGGCGGAGGTATACTTCCCATGTAGCGGAGGAATACATCCTATGTGGCGGAGGTATACTTCCCATGTAGCGGAGGAATACATCCCATGTGGCGGAGGCATACATCCCATGTGGCGGAGTAATACTTCCCATGTGGCGGAGGAATACATCCCATGTGGCGGAGGAATACTTCCCATGTAGTGGAGGAATACATCCCATGTAGCGGAGGAATACATCCCATGTGGCGGAGTAATACATCCCATGTGGCGGAGGAATACATCCAATGTGGTGGAGGAATACATCCAATGTGGTGGAGGAATACATCCAATTTGGTGGAGGAATACATCCCATGTGGCGGAGGAATAGATCCCATGTGGTGGAGGAATACATCCCATGTGGCGGAGGAATACATCCCATGTGGCGGAGGAATACATCCCATGTGGCGGAGGAATACATCCCATGTGGCGGAGGAATACATCCTGTAGTCAAAGAGATCTAGCTTCTACTGCCACCTGCTATCAGAAATGGGGAAACTCGTTAGGTAATCGCTAGGCTAACATTTAATTTATTTATATTTGTGCTCTTAAGAAGGGACTCCAGTTCGAATAATCGACAGATCGTTTCTTATTATTGATTATGGTGAATATCAATCATAACTTATAATTCCAGACATTATCATTTGGTAGGTACGATCAAAAGCGTCTAGTTTATGATTAATTGCTATTGGATTTACGTAATCGTAAAAAGATGATATTTACTTCATTATGATCACCGACTATGGACGGATGTAATTTTTGACTGGGAAGTGCCTAGTTGTACCGAAGATGTTGAGGAAGAGAATCTGGTGGGTGATTCGTAACCTTTAGTTCCTTCTCCTCTGGACACTAACCTGATACATTATTTTGTCACTTTCGAGACTCTTATTCAATGAGCCTGAATTGACTGCTGCCGAAAAGGAGCACCAAATTGTACAGAGAATGGTATAAACTTAGTGAATTTATTTAGGAAATATATACGGTATTGTGTCCACAGTCTATCTACATTATTATCAGTTAATATTTTCGATTTATTTAATTAATATATTTATGCAATTGATACAATTCAGATCAAGTTTACAATCTTTGGAAGAGGGTACTGAAAGTTTTCAATTATAAATGGTAATTATTAGTCTAAAAACAGAACCTAGCCAATGACTATTTCTTAAGTCTCATGCAGCCCATGCGGATTGATTTATATAACTATTTATATATATGTTGCTATATAAGTAACTATAGCTCTACATATGTAATATATATAGCTATATCTTGTGGGCAAACCATTTAACTTATGAGATCCGGTTGGGGAAAGCCTATTATAAAGTTTTATCCGGTCTCCGTTGTTCGATGTTTACTCAATTTGATGCAATAAGTTGTCAGAATGCGATGGTGAGAGTGAGTGAGTGTGAGGGAGTGAGTGTGAGTGTGAGTGAGTGAGTATGAGTGAGTGAGTGAGTGTGAGTGAGTGGGTATGAGTGAGTGAGTGAGTATGAGTGAGTGAGTCTGAATGAGGGAGAGTGTGAGTGAGATAGTATGAGTGAGTGAGTCAGAGAGTGAGTGAATGAGAGTGGGAAAGTGATTGTGATTGAGTGAGTGGGGGAGAGGGTGAGTGAGAGTTGGAGAGAGTTGGAAGGAGAGTGAGTGGGTGAGACTGACAGAGATGATATAAGAGGGTGAGGATGATCTAAATTAATATCTATATTTTCATCCATTATTATAATGATTAAAATTACTTTATTTAATAAATCTAAACTCTTATCAATAAAAAATCTAAATCATTAAATTTTATACAACTGCTTACTATATTCCATATAAAATATACTTTAATTATTCCAACAATCCCATTACTATCATCATCACTATCACTCCGTTCACACCGTGTTACGTCCATTAGACCCATTAACATCTAATGTGACGTCACTTTGCAAGCTTAACGTCTACTTTCTCCGTCCATAGAATATTTAGCGGCAATAAATCACAGAGCGACTTAAAACACTTCAGGTGGATAATTAGTCGATATTATTTATGGTGACGGTAAAGCAATGAGTTTCCACGTCACTGGGAAGTACAGGGGATCCTATTGCAGTAGAGGGGAACCTATTGCAGTAGAGGAGAACCTATTGCAGTACAGGGGAACCTATTGCAGTACAGGAGAACCTATTGCAGTACAGGAGAACCTATTGCAGTACAGGGGAACCTATTGCAGTAGAGGGGAACCTATTGCAGTACAGTTGAACCTATTGCAATACAGGAGAACCTATTGCAATACAGGAGAACCTATTGCAGTAGAGGGGAACCTATTGCAGTACAGGAGAACCTATTGCAGTACAGGGGAACCTATTGCAGTACAGGGGAACCTATTGCAGTACAGGAGAACCTATTGCAGTAGAGGGGAACCTATTGCAGTACAGGAGAACCTATTGAAGTACTGGAGAACCTATTGCAGTACAGGGGAACCTATTACAGTAGAGGGGAACCTATTGCAGTACAGTTGAACCTATTGCAATACAGGAGAACCTATTGCAATACAGGAGAACCTATTGCAGTAGAGGGGAACCTATTGCAGTACAGGAGAACCTATTGCAGTACAGGAGAACCTATTGCAGTAGAGGGGAACCTATTGCAGTACAGGTGAACCTATTGAAGTACTGAAGAACCTATTGCAGTACAGTGGAACCTATTGCAGTAGAGGGGAACCTATTAAAGTACAGGAGAACCTATTGCACTACTTGCAGTAGAGGGGAACCTATTGCAGTACAGGAGAACCTATTGCAGTACAGGAGAACCTATTGCAGTAGAGGGGAACCTATTGCAGTAGAGGAGAACCTATTGCAGTACAGGGGAACCTATTGCAGTACAGGGGAACCTATTGCAGTAGAGGGGAACCTATTGCAGTACAGGAGAACCTATTGCAGTACAGGAAAACCTATTGCAGTAGAGGGGAACCTATTGCAGTATAGGGGAACCTATTGCAGTACAGGAGAACCTATTGCAGTAGAGGGGAACCTATTGCAGTAGAGGAGAACCTATTACAGTACAGGGGAACCTATTGCAGTACAGGGGAACCTATTGCAGTACAGGAGAACCTATTGCAGTACAGGAGAACCTATTGCAGTACAGGAGAACCTATTGCAGTACAGGAGAACCTATTGCAGTAGAGGGGAACCTATTGCAGTACAGGGGAACCTATTGCAGTAGAGGGGAACCTATTGCAGTAGAGGGGAACCTATTGCAGTACAGGAGAACCTATTGCAGTACAAGAGAACCTATTTCAGTAGAGGAGAACCTATTTCAGTACAGGGGAACCTATTGCAATACAGGAGAACCTATTGCAGTAGAGGGGAACCTATTGCAGTACAGGAGAACCTATTGCAATACAGGAGAACCTATTGCAGTAGAGGAGAACCTATTGCAGTAGAGGGGAACCTATTGCAGTAGAGGGGAACCTATTGCAGTACAGGAGAACCTATTGCAGTACAAGAGAACCTATTTCAGTAAAGGAGAACCTATTGCAATACAGGAGAACCTATTGCAGTAGAGGAGAACCTATTGCAGTACAGGAGAACCTATTGCAGTACAAGAGAACCTATTTCAGTAGAGGAGAACCTATTGCAGTAGAGGGGAACCTATTGCAGTAGAGGGGAACCTATTGCAGTACAGGAGAACCTATTGCAGTACAGGGGAACCTATTTCAGTAGAAGGGAACCTATTGCAGTACAGGAGAACCTATTGCAGTACAGGAGAACCTATTGCAGTACAAGAGAACCTATTTCAGTAGAGGAGAACCTATTGCAGTAGAGGAGAACCTATTTCAGTACAGGAGAACCTATTGCAGTAGAGGAGAACCTATTTCAGTACAGGAGAACCTATTTCAGTCAGTACCTATTCTTGTATTTTTGCTTGTATTTTTCCTCAGCATATCAGTTCTAGTTCCTCAACATATCAGTTCTAGTTCCTCAGCATATCAGTTCTAGTTCCTCAGCATATCAGTTCTAGTTCCTCAGCATATCAGTTCTAGTTCCTCAGCATATCAGTTCTAGTTCCTCAGCATATCCGTTCTAGTTCCTCAGCATATCAGTTCTAGTTCCTCAGCATATCCGTTCTAGTTCCTCAGCATATCAGTTCTAGTTCCTCAGCATATCAGTTCTAGTTCCTCAGCATATCATTGTGTTGCGTAATCTCGCAGAGTGTTTTTCTGTGTAGATCTTCAAGCCACCTGTCAATCAGAGAAAAATTCACGCCGTTTATTCTCTTTGGGCGGGATTGTGTTTTTCACTTTAAACCTTCCTAGATATGGAGTGAGGCAATTATCTCTGATTGAAGCTTTAACTAGTTATTAATAAAGACTTATTATTGAGCTTTAACTAGTTATTAATAAAGACTTATTATTGAGCTTTGACTAGTTATTAATACAGACTTATTATTGAGCTTTAACTAGTTATTAATAAAGACTTATTATTGAGCTTTAACTAGTTATTAATAAAGACTTATTATTGAGCTTTAACTAGTTATTAATAAAGACTTATTATTGAGCTTTAACTAGTTATTAATACAGACTTATTATTGAGCTTTAACTAGTTATTAATACAGACTTATTATTGAGCTTTGACTAGTTATTAATACAGACTTATTATTGAGCTTTGACTAGTTATTAATAAAGACTTATTATTGAGCTTTAACTAGTTATTAATAAAGACTTTATATTGAGCTTTAACTAGTTATTAATAAAGACTTATTATTGAGCTTTAACTAGTTATTAATAAAGACTTATTATTGAGCTTTAACTAGTTATTAATAAAGACTTTATATTGAGCTTTAACTAGTTATTAATAAAGACTTATTATTGAGCTTTAACTAGTTATTAATACAGACTTATTATTGAGCTTTAACTAGTTATTAATAAAGACTTTATATTGAGCTTTAACTAGTTATTAATAAAGACTTATTATTGAGCTTTAACTAGTTATTAATAAAGACTTATTATTGAGCTTTAACTAGTTATTAATAAAGACTTATTATTGAGCTTTAACTAGTTATTCAACATAGTACTTAAAGACTTATTATTGAGCTTTAACTAGTTATTAATGCATTATAATTATAGACTTATTATTTAAGAATGAAGTGGTATTAATTATAAAGCAATCAAATAAGTGTTTCTCCATTGAATATTTTATGAAATTAGATAATTGTTATATCTGTTCAGACGATTTATTATATAAATGAGTATATATTTATAAATTGATGTCATTAATTTATACAATGAATTTAACTTTAATTGATTGTTTGTTTGTTTTTAAATGAAAGCTAATTAACATGGCTGTTAAATTATGTAATCATGTAATTAAAATTAATAAAGTATATTAATTACTTTCTAAACTGAGTTACTAATTACTTCGCTACTGTTTTTATCAGTCATTGCTTGTGGATTCACTATATAATAATAACTAGGGTTGTGACAATATGCTATAAAATCATAGATCCCGAGAATATTAAAGACGGAGAGAATTAAAGAGTATTGAATGGTTCTACACCAGCGGTATATAGTATTCGATACCATTTCATTTCGTCTGTGATATTCTTAAGATCTATGATTTATAAAGCATATTGTCACAACTCCTTATGATAACTAAGACCACACAAATCTTAGACATTTACCAGACATATAAATAATTGTTTAGGCCTTTCAGGTAGGGTAAGTTATGAATTAATGGACGGTTCCTCATTTTCGATCATATGGGAAAGAAATAATAACCTTTTCAATTCTTCATGTATACCAATTAAAATAACCTCTGGGAATATCAATTTATATGTTTTTATCTTACATGACCGAAAATGTGGAGCAGACCAATAATTCGTAGTTTACACCCTAAGCAAAACCTGTTAATATAAATAGTGCTATTCTAGTACAGCTACTACCTAAGAACTGGAGACTAGATGGTCAGGTCTTGATGGACTGTAGAGGGTGGTTGCTAAGATGGAGGAGGGAGGGGCGTGTGATCAACTGGATGAGATGGGGGGGGGGGGGGGGAGGGGAGGGAGTGCTTCTGGAACACGAGGATCCTTTTCGGAAATTGCCTTGGCTTACTCCTCTGATTGGGATTTTAACTCTTTGTTAGCATTCTGCCAGTGGTCTAATTTCGAGTCTGTATATCAACAGGATTTACCTTGTCCACAGTGTCATAAATCGGTAATTGAAAAGAAAGTTATTTGACTATCATACACTGGATGAGTGAAATCTTGTCATTCTAAATTTGTGACATTTCGGCACTGAAACCCAAATTGTATAGAAAATTCATATTGGATATTCAAATGTAGAGTTTTCGTTTAATAATTATATAAAATCAATATATACTGGATGATAATACTATCCAAACCAATCTGTACTCCATTTCTCTATCCCCATACGATGTTTATAACTATCCATTCTTCAATTGGCTGCAATGATCCATTATCTTTACAATGCCTTGAACTCAATCGGAAATTTATAATCGTCGGTTTTTGAGCGACGATTATAATCCGTGAAAAAAGAAAGACGAGGAAAATTGTACAATTAACCAATTTTATTTGATAAATGAAGATTAGTTTAAAACTATCAATAAAAATGGCCGTTATGCAGTTTGTTTTATCCTCTAGTTTGTTGTACAACACACTTCACGATTGTTTAATGACCTGGCAGGGGGAACAAATCAGAATTTGTAAAGAATTAATAGACTATCTTCTTTCGTCGGACATTTTCGATGAATCTTCTTAACAATAATGTCCCAAATTATTTTAATTCATTATACAATACCAAAAATATATATTGTATTGCTTGAAAAGGATGGTCACCTAGTTGTGAATTTCTTAGGACAACAAATCAGAGGGCATTCTTCCTTCTTTCCTTTTTTCGAATAAAGAATTATACTTTGAGGACATTTACTTAGAGCACTACTATCAGCACTTAGAACACTACTATCAGCACTCAGAACACTACTATCAGCACTTAGAGCACTACTATCAGCACTTAGAGCACTACTATCAGGACTAAGAGCACTACTATCAGGACTAAGAGCACTACTATCAGCACTTAGAGCACTACTATCAGCACTTAGAACACTACTATCAGCACTCAGAACACTACTATCAGCACTTAGAGCACTACTATCAGCACTTAGAGCACTACTATCAGGACTAAGAGCACTACTATCAGCACTTAGAGCACTACTATCAGGACTAAGAGCACTACTATCAGCACTTAGAGCACTACTATCAGGACAAAGAGCACTACTATCAGGACTAAGAGCACTACTATCAGCACTTAGAGCACTACTATCAGCACTAGAGCACTACTATCAGCACTTAGAACACTACTATCAGCACTTAGAGCACTACTATCAGCACTTAAAGCACTACTATCAGCACTTAGAGCACTACTATCAGCACTTAGAACACTACTATCAGCACTTAGAGCACTACTATCAGCTCATTAAGAAGTGTCCATTATCAGCGGATCAATCAGCCTACTGCACGGGCCCTTAAACTCGTCTCTCTGCAACTCTTCAGTTCTCCCATTTTATGCTGTACCACAGTCGAGAGTCTGTGCAAAAATAATGGAACAATTTACTAAATGAAGTGATTTAATTATAGATAAGGGAAGAGGATCGCAGCATGTACTGCAACGAGCATTATTGTTCGTCCCATAATAATTCAATCTTCTGACGCTCTAGCTATCGCTCAAGATTTCCACCATTTGAAAGATGTTCAGTTAATTAAAAAAACAGGGGTTTTACTTATTAGTGTGGTGGTATAAGAGACGTATATCTAACTAAAGTGTGTTTTACATGGAGGGATAGAGTCTAAAAAGAGGAGGGAAATGGAGGGTCAAAGAGTAATCCAATACATTTCTGGACGAAACATTTTGGGAAGTGAAGAAGAGGCTAGCCACCTCGTTCGTGTGTTCACGTAAACATTATAGCGTACATTTTATGTAAACTGATGATGTATAATTAGCAGATTACGTTACAGAATACAATTCGAATCTTACTGCACATAGGATTCAACTGACCTCAGTTTTAGAGAGTATAGCATGATTTTCATATTGTGTCTGAATGAACGAAGTGAGAGAATTTTGGCCGTTATTGTGAACACTGCTGAGATGTTATCCTACTTCTGTAATTTAGAAGGCATCACCAGTAAGCTCCAGGCAAGATTTATTTACTTCTACAAAAGCAAATCACTTCATTTCTGATAGTGGACGCCGCACAAGTTGCATCTCGTTACTAATGAATTCAAATACCCATTAATTACCTATTAGAATGAGAATTGATAGATGGGCTTTGCAAGAGTAGCCGTAAGGTCACGGTCTTTTGACTTCTAGTTCAAGGAAATAGGCTGGAAGATTGTTTGCAAGCAATTGACTGGTTATTTTACAAAGTTCCTGGAAAGTTTGCTGATCAATGAAGGCTTGTGAGTTTGAATTGGCAAGTATTAGAGAATGTAACTAATAATTTCAACCTGAATCTTCGTGCTGAGGGTTCAAGTCTCCTTTTATTAACGGCCAAGCTCCTCTCTATCCATATTTAATTGGATACTGCAGTCATAATCCCTATTAACGTCTTCTCTCAATTAAACGATCTCGTTATCGTTGAGCTTAATTGTTGTTTGACAAAGCCGGTGTAAGTCTATACCTTAAGAAACGATCTTAATAATACCTGATGTGCTAACTCGAGAACGTATATTAGGTGTAATTGATTTAGCTATATTTGATTATGTTTACCGTTTCATATGAAAACATGTTTGAAGGAAATTTCAGTTGGGGGGCGGGCGGGTGGTCGGAATCCTGAGTTTCACGCACGAGAAGGAGAGTATCAGTCGTGGACAATGAATGGAGGAACATTAATGGGTTATTAGGAAGGATTACGGGGCAATTGTGCACCTGATCCTTCGACGGGGGGCCAATATATAGGATTGGAGGTGGATTGAAAACGAGTGAGAGAGTTGTAAGAGGGGGGAGGGGGTGGAGGGGAGTTATGATTGGCTGGAGATTGATGAATTTTAGGTAATTGCCTGTGCCTCAAACAAGGAGGTTTGGGGGATGCATCTATAATTGGAGTTCTGGACGTGTTTATGATGTGAAATACAGTTTTGATTGATTTCAATTTATCATAGAACGTGGCCAATTAAAGAAGGATTTGAACGAATTAGTCGAATTCACTGTGACTTTGGTTCCAATTATTATCTGCAAATAGGAGTTATTAGAATATCCATTTAAAAAAAACTTTACAAAATGACCGGAAACGAGTTTGTATTTTACAGACAATAAAAAGTCGTTCAGTCGTTTTCATAATAGAAACTCGTTCAATGATGAATAACTTATATAATTCTTTCTATAATTAAGTTTGTAGGAACAACAGTAGCCGGATGTGACTATCTTAGTCGAGGAAATTGGCAATAATCGCTTGCGCAGGGACCACTGTTTGTAATAATCGTTATAACCACATGTGGGTAAATAAACCTCTTTGTAGGTAAAGTACATGCTGTGGGTAAATAAACCTCTTTGTGGGTAAACTGAGTACTGTGTGGTTAATTGTTAGTATGGTTAAGAATGGTATTGTATTGTGATTAATTGTTAGTATTGTTGAGGGTAATTAATGTGATAAAATATATAGGTTAATTCTATTAAGAGCGTATAATTGCATCTTAAATTCCTGAGTTATGAAGCACGCGAGTAATGAAGGACCTGAGTTATGAAATGCCTGAGTACAGATACTGAAAATTTCATCGATATTATTTTTTTTAAATTTAAATTGACGGATCGAAATTTGTTAAAGTGATATTTCATAGATTTTAATATCTAATGTTGAATTATCATTTTAAATGGTTTAAACTGATATTTTATACATTATTTACAGTCCAATCTTGAATTTCTAAAATAATCAATTATTCCAAAAGACAGTTCCGTCAACTTCTTACATGCACAATGTCCAGTAACTGAATGTAGAGGAGGTGGGTGGGGGTTATTTATCCCAATGGGGGAGTGGGGGGTGTGTGTCCTAACCCAGTGACGGGCGGGGTGGGTCGCTAGCGCACTCCACCGGTCTAACGCTGGCCCGGTCACTAATCGAACTCTCTCCGCCCTCAGTAATGGAAACTCGGCAAAGCGTGAAAATTTCATCAAGAAACCATAATCGAAGGAAGCATGAGACAGATTGGCTGGGGGGGGGGGGGGGGGGGGGAGATGGGGAGGGGGGATTACTGGGCTCTAGTAACGTATATGTATTGTATATATGTATATATAGTTATATATGCTGTTATAGAGAAGAGTAAAGGCGTAATTGGACTTTCATGTCAGTGTATTAATACAGAAAGGGGCTATAGAATTTATGTACTGCATGTATTTAATACTATGTATAGTTATGTGTTTATATGAATATGCATATATAGTATTTATCAGGGTAAATTAAAACTTTATTTAATCTTAAGCAGACGGGGTAACTTAGTTTTTTTCATTTAATATTCGATATCATTTTCTTGTTTTAGTATTGTGTGCAGTATAACTCCTCTATAATGAAGTCCTGTATAGTGAACCATCCTTTTTAGTAGAGTCCTGAATAGTGAAATACCCTGTATAGAGAATATATTTTGTGTAGTATACCATGAAATGGCTATCAGTTTTCTATGCAACTTGTTGTATTTCGTTAAAGAGTTCTACCAGTATAACTACAATAAAATGAAGTCCTGTGTAGTGAAACATCCCGATTATTTGAGTCCTGGGAGATTAACTATCCTGTATAATGAATTTTTTAACGAAAATACATTGTATAGTGTGCCATAGTGTGGTTAGTTTTCTGTGTATCTTTTAATTGATTCCGATATAGTGAAGTAAGCGATATATAGTGAACTAGTTGTAGTGCACTATAGAAAAGTGAACTAGTTGTAGTGCACTATAGAAAAGTTCTGTGACCGGTAATTTCACTCCCGGTAATTTGAATTCTTCGGTAATTTGAATCCACGTAATTTGATCCCCTGGTAATTTGACCCTCAGGTTTATTGACCCCCAGGTATATTGACCCCCTGGTAATTTGACCCCCTGGTAATTTGACCCCCTAGTAATTTGACCCCCTGGTAATTTGATCCCCTGGTAATTTGACCCCCTGGTAATTTGACCTCCAGTAATTTGACCTCCGGTAATTTGACCCCTTGGTAATTTGATCCCTGGTAATTTGACCTCCGGTTATTTGACCCCTTGGTAATTTGACCCCTGGTAATTTGACCCCTGGTAATTTGACCCCCTGGTAATTTGACCCCTGGTAATTTGACCCCTGGTAATTTGACCCCTGGTAATTTGACCCCTGGTAATTTGACCCCCTGGTAATTTGATCCCTGGTAATTTGACCCCTGGTAATTTGACCCCCTGGTAATTTGACTCCCTGGTTATTTGACCCCTGGTAATTTGTCCCCCTGGTAATTTGATCCCCTGGTAATTTGACCCCCTGGTAATTTGACCCCTGGTAATTTGACCCCCTGGTAATTTGACATCCTGGTAATTTGACCCTTGGTAATTTGACCCCTGGTAATTTGACCCTTGGTAATTTGACCCCCTGGTAATTTGACTCCCTGGTAATTTGACCCCTGGTAATTTGACCCCCTGGTAATTTGACCCCTGGTAATTTGACCCCCTGGTAATTTGACCCCCTGGTAATTTGACCCCCTGGTAATTTGACCCCTGGTAATTTGACCCCCTGGTAATTTGATCCCTTGGTAATTTTACCCCTGGTAATTTTACCCCATGGTAATTTGACCCCCTGGTAATTTGACCCCCTGGTAATTTGACCCTTGGTAATTTGACCCCCTGGTAATTTGACCCCTGGTAATTTGACCCCTGGTAATTTAACCCCTGGTAATTTGACCCCTGGTAATTTGACCCCCTGGTAATTTGACCCCTGGTAATTTGACCCCTGGTAATTTGACCCCCTGGTAATTTGACCCCTGGTAATTTGACCCCCTGGTAATTTGACCCCTGGTAATTTGACCCCCTGGTAATTTTATCCCCTGGTAATTTGACCCCTGGTAATTTGACCCCTGGTAATTTGACCCCTGGTAATTTGACCCCTGGTAATTTGACCCCTGGTAATTTGACCCCCTGGTAATTGTTAAAGGCACGATGTAGAAGATTAAGTGTTCATCCCGAGTGGAATATTATTTGTATCTGTACTATTTAGGACTTATATTATAAAAGAACTGTTCTTAACTTTGACGATAAGTTGAAATAATTTTTCCAATGACAAGATATAGATGTTATTTTCTTTTAATGCAATTATTCTATTCTCCCTAAAAATATTATAGTTATCCCTTTGTCAAATAATTAACTGAAGCGTATTATCAAATGAATTAAAATGGGATAGCAACCATTTAATTAATATTAATAATGATGAGTTTATTGTTGTAATTACAGGAGAATAATAATTGATAAGGAATTATCTTAAGGAATACACAGGAAATTGCTTCGCATTATATATTAAAATTAATATGACTTATTTAATTATTAAGGGGGTATGGCGGTAATTATACAGTTACTGATGTCTCTGACACCCAGTCAGAAGCTTATGGTGGGGGTATCGGCGATTATCGGGAGTAATAAATGTTGATCATGTATGGCTTAGCCTAACATGTTAAAGATCTTCCTTGATCATAGATAATTATAAGGAATAATTACAAAAATTATTTTGAAGTGGGATTTATGGTGGACGATCGTAGATAACGGTGGATATTTGTAGATTATAATGGACACTCCGTCACACTCGTAGATTATGATGGGCACTCGTAGATTATGGTGGGCACTCGTAGTTTATTTTGGGCACTCGTAGATTATGGTGGGTACTCGTACATTATGGTGGGCACTCTTAGATTATGGTGGGTTATCGTAGATTGTGGTGGGCGTTCGTATATTATGGTGGGCACTCGTATATTATGGTGTGCATTTGTATATTATGGTGGGCACGCGTAGATTATGGTAGGTGTTCGTAGATTTTGGTGGGTACTCGTAGATTATGGTGAGTAATCGTATATTATGTTGGACACTCGTAGATTATGGTGGGCACGCGTAGATTATGGTAGGTGTTCGTAGATTTTGGTGGGTACTCGTAGATTATGGTGAGTAATCGTATATTATGATGGGCAATCGTAGATTATGGTGGGTACTTGTATATTATGGTGGGCACTTGTAGATTATGTTGGACACTCGTAGATTATGGTGGGCACGCGTAGATTATGGTAGGTGTTCGTAGATTTTGGTGGGTACTCGTAGATTATGGTGAGTAATCGTATATTATGATGGGCAATCGTAGATTATGGTGGGTACTCGTAGATTATGATGGGCAATCGTAGATTATGGTGGGCTGTACTTTATATAACCCTAAAATCTTCGATGAGCCAGCTTTATTTTTTCGGCCATTCTGTTTGTTACTGTCCATTACGGTAAATATTGATGGTATTTTATCGTGAAATATCATAATTCAGGACTTTCCGACGAAGGACGATAGACTATTATCATTGTATTTTCGTCAATTTATTTATGGTCGTAAATAGATGAACATTTTAGGTATTTAAAAACTCAAAGCTCATGACCACAAAAAAGCTACTCAATCGAATAACTTAAGGTAAATTTAATATTAATTATTTAAAAGATGTATTGTGTTTGGAAATTCTTGGGCTCATGAACGTATAAAAGCTACTCAGTGGTCCTGATTCAGAAATTTAGTCCAGGATAAATAATCTACACTCAGTTATATTTTCGATTTTAGTTAGGTATATCATAATAATATTTAAAATTCTTTGAAAATACAAATACAATTTATAGGGCGAGTTCCGAGTTATTGAACGGTTTCAAGTTAATTATCATGGAAGAAAAAAATAGTAAATAATAATTATTATTTAATTTTTATTACTTTCGCTAATTGTGGAAGGTAATCTTTTAGGTTGCATTCATTCATTTATGTATTAGTAATCCTATTCGCATAACTCAAAAAGTACCCAACCAAATTTGGTAGGACGATTGGTCAAAGTCCAGGAACCATCTGGTTAGATTTTGGAAGCGATCAGGTAAAAGGTCAAGGTCAAGTTCATTCATAATTCAAGGATCATTGTATGAACAAGGTCATTTATAAGCTGCGGTGAAGGTATGCGCTCAACGAGTGCCTGTCATCTAGTTTCATTTGGTATCCCTGATACCTGCAGTCATATTATTTAACTATTTATTCTAATTAGTATCCATGATACCTGCAGTCATATAATATTCATCTAGTTATTCTAATAATTATTGGTATCCCTGATACCAGCAGTACCCCAATCTTTGTGTCCGATAGTCCCGGCCCATAATATGTTAATGGAGACATGGATGTATTTACCATATATCTCTTTTAAATGCTAATTCTAAGTGATAATTGATATTGCCTTGCTATTAAATTATAGGTAGAGTATATTTATAGGTGATATATTTATAGAAGGTATATAACTATAGGTATAATGATATAAATAATAAATAACCAAGTATAATATAACTATAGGACATAGGTGTTATATAATTAATTATATATAATATAATTAATATTATAGCAATAGGACCTAGGTATTATATAACTACTATAGGATTAATATAGGAGTTATATCCGTGAGGTACTATTTAGGAAGCAGGTATTTATATATGTCTATTATTTTAATAATAATTAATAACAGAGCATATATATTTTTTAAATTGATTAAATCTAATGACCATTAGTCCAATACTGCGACACATGAAAAAGGACACAGGCGAAATCATGGGGCATTTGGACAGTATTGAGAGGTGACTGAAGTCAATTGAAATATTACCCTTATTTATATACAAGAAATACGAATATTCATAAAACGCCAGTTTATTTAAAATTTACATACTGAGTAATTTTGAGTGTACTATGTTTAAATATATAATTAATTCCTTTTTATCATGAAACTGTTGTGTATCCACTTACTACAAGAAGCGACAACCCATTCATCATATTTTGCGCATTTTTGCTTTTATAAAAAGCAAAAAAAAAAAAAAAAATTTATCCAAAGTAAAAAAGAAAAAAAACATTGTCAAAAAATCCCGCGTAAAATAAACCTGTGTAAAATAAACCCCCGGCCAAAAACAGTTTACCATTTTAAATTACTATAGAAGTTGAATATTTAATTTAGAATATAATAATAAAAATAATTAGAAATACGTAGTAATATCATAAATTACAATCATTTATCTCTTTGTTTCTCTTGTTTCTAACAATACTTCCTATCATATTACTCATCTATTTGAAAATTAATTACTAATGATGATCACCATGTGCCTGGACTGTCTTATAGATAACTTATCATTCTTATCACCTAGGTAACTATTCATCGTGATAACTTATCATTCTTATCACCTAGGTAACTATTCTTCGTGATAACTTATCATTCTTGTCACCTAGGTAACTATTCATCGTGATTTGATTCTTTCGTTAAAAGATGATTCAGAGATTTTACCTACATACCCCATTTGTAGTATTTGTATTCACTTTTCTAGTACAGTAAAAATCCTGAGTTATGAAAAGCACTTGAGCAATGAAGGACCTGAGTTATGAAGGACCTGAGTTATGAAAAGCACTTGAGCAATGAAGGACCTGAGTTATGAAGGACCTGAGTTATGAAGGACCTGAGTTATGAAAAGCACTTGAGCAATGAAGGACCTGAGTTATGAAGGACCTGAGTTATGAAAAGCACTTGAGCAATGAAGGACCTGAGTTATGAAGGACCTGAGTTATGAAAAGCACTTGAGCAATGAAGGACCTGAGTTATGAAGGACCTGAGTTATGAAAAGCACTTGAGCAATGAAGGACCTGAGTTATGAAGGACCTGAGTTATGAAAAGCACTTGAGCAATGAAGGACCTGAGTTATGAAGGACCTGAGTTATGAAAAGCACTTGAGCAATGAAGGACCTGAGTTATGAAGGACCTGAGTTATGAAAAGCACTTGAGCAATGAAGGACCTGAGTTATGAAGGACCTGAGTTATGAAAAGCACTTGAGCAATGAAGGACCTGAGTTATGAAGGACCTGAGTTATGAAAAGCACTTGAGCAATGAAGGACCTGAGTTATGAAGGGCCTGAGTTATGAAGTATTTTCTATGTTTAAATTATAAAAAACAATATAAAACACGAATTTCGTCCTAGTTATCCATCAAAAACCCAATTTTTCTCAGAGATTTCAATCATAGAAAACTATCAGTGTCCCTGAGTTATGAAGGAAATAATATTTCACAACTCATGAATTTCACTGTATGTACATTTGTAGTTCTCCATATCAAATTATAAATTAAATATATTTTAAAGAATATATTATGAATAAATATATCAATCATAGTCTGAACCGCTGCATCGTCTTTGTAACATTCGAGCGAATCAGTTATGGAAAATTATCAATAACTTTATTTCTAAACGGATAAGGCATGCTGTCTTTTCATGACTTTAACTGTTTCAAATAATTACTCATGAACAGTCAAAATGGTGAGAAATTCAAATTATGAGCATTTATTCAAGTACTCACTACTTAGCCCCGTCCATAAACAGTACCTATACTCATTCTTAAAATTAATTTGTATACTGATCTTCCTTTTTATTATTTTTTAAGATGGATCATTATTCTTTTGCGTTAGCATTGGATGTGTAAATATCACATGAAGGTTTTTATGAGAGAAAATATCGAAAAGACGATTCGGTTAGATTTTATAAGAGTTTTAGTGAGAGGTGGAACCAGTTTCTAGGGTCAGTAGGTTAAATAAGAATTTTAAACTATGTTTTAAACTAAGTTGATATAATTTATTAAATTTACACAAATTTGTCACATTTTTAGTTGTAAAAAATCTGTTATTGAAGTTAATGAGCTATTTAGATGCACTACAATACGTCTATGATCTAAGCTAACTTTACTATGATTTTAGAAAAAGGTCCCCCCCCCTGTTCCTAAACCCCCCACCCATTCTCACCCCCCCACCCACCATCAAGACCACTCATGCCTGAATCATTAAAACTTGCTGGGCTATAATTGGTGTCTTTTGAGCACTGTTGTTATTTTTTGCACAGAAAGGCACCACTTAATTACTTCGCCAATTTACTAGACACGTTATATATACATAATATTCACTAGAAACAAACACCAGCTGCTTATATCACAATTTATTATTCATAACCGAAATGTCAAAGAGTGATAGCACGCAAAAAATTGAACGTTAAATCGAAAACCTTGGTTCGCGCACGCAACTCGTAATGAGTTTACTGTAGCATCGCTTATTAGTTTCTAAGACTCATTTTAGCGCTTTTTACCAAAGGAATATCGCCTAAATAGTGATGTAAAATGCATCATGCTCACTATAGATGATTGACATGTTAATATAACTTAGTTGAACCTTCTCTCCTTTGGTTTTACAAAGAATTTAAGGCGATTCCATTTAGATTGCAGTAATTAGATGAAGCTGGATATTTTAGCCAATTTTTTTTATATTCTTCTATGTTCAGAACAGAGAAATAACAAAGGAAGTTTTTCGTGATTTGAATTTTAGAATATTGAAGTTTGCTGATATGCTTATTTATTTTATCTTAACATTAAATAAGAATGTATGATATGAATTTATCATATATTAAGTTGATAACTTTATTACGATATTAATTATTTTTTAGAAAAAAAATTAGCTAGATTTGTTATGTTGTTTCAAGATATTTATTATTTTATTTCTTGCTATGCCAATATTTATTACCCTCCTACCTATTATGACGATAATTATTACTTCTTTCCAAGAGGGTACATTTCAATTTTAATTTATAACTCTGTAACAAAACTCTATCGTCCAATTTGCAGTTTATTCAGATCTACATTTAATTTTAGTGGGGCCATAGAAGATTAAGAGGTGTCTCCTTTCAATCTTCTATGGCCTCACCATAACTATCCTCTCTTGATCTTCTATTGCCCCACCATAAAAATCCTCTCTTGATCTTCTATTGCCCCACCATAACAATCCTCTCTTGATCTTCTATGGCCCCACCATAACTATCCTCTCTTAATCTTCTATTGCCCCACCATAACTATCCTCTCTTGATCTTCTATGGCCCCTCCATAACAATCCTCTCTTAATCTTCTATGGCCCCACCATAACAATCCTCTCTTAATATTCTATTGCCCCACCATAAAAATCCTCTCTTGATCTTCTATGGCCCCACCATAACAATCCTCTCTTGATCTTCTATGGCCCCACCATAACAATCCTCTCTTGATCTTCTATGGCCCCACCATAACAATCCTCTCTTAATCTTCTATGGCTCCACCATAACAATCCTCTCTTAATCTTCTATGGCCCCACCATAATTATCCTCTCTTAATCATACATGGCATCACTATATTTTGTAATAAATAAATAAACACCGCCTAAAATATAACTTTCCGCAACCTGCGAAGGTAACAAAGCTTCTAACATTCAAAATACACCATCACAGAGTACCATCAAACGGTACTTCTTTTGCTGACGGTACACTTCTGTTGACCGTTTAACGTCAATGCAAATTGGATATCGTTTTCGATTTCACGGCAATTTGGCCCGTTAACAACCAACTCGATTATTGTATAACCACTTTTTGTGCGGCTCTCCTGATCTAGATCAACAAAGTTGACTGTTATTTTGTGCGGTGCATGTCAGTCTGCCTAGTTCTTCTTTATTTATTTCCAATGCATATCCAAATTACCAAATTAACATAGCTGATGTATCGTGAAATGACCATTTCAGAACAGATTGATGTACACTGTGAACGACGCCACATCGTGATTTAGTTTAAAATGTTAATTAGGTAGTGATAAGTTCAGTCTGAACACAAGATTCTAAGAGTGCCTATCCATCCGTTCAATTCATATTAACGCTCATTTATAATCTAATTTAATTTTCCACCGCGAATAGAGGAAAGGCAGATTTTATGCATCGTTGGCTTCCTCTTAAGCAGTTTGCATTCTTTTTATCCGTGAACCCGAGACAGCTTTCGGGAGCCAACAACAACAGCAAGAACAAAAAGAAGAGAGAGAAGTTTAGGCTTCTTTTTTGAGGTTGTGGCGTACATCAAAACAAAACACTCTGGAGTCCTGATGTCAACTACTTATTTTGCAGTCCATTTAATTCCTCCTTTTGCAAATCCTTTGTGACTTAGAGGAAGAAAAGCGACGGTGTTGCAGAGGAGGTCTTCCGCTGGGCATTCGTGGATTTTACTCAAGCACCTACCGCCGCCACGCTACCTATCTATAGACTTATTTGGTAGTTATAGCACAGTGAACAGTCCTAGATCTCTCTTATAAAGCTATTTTGAATGTAGGTAGTAATTCCATTGACTTAGTCTTAGATCCAGATGATGTCCTTCCTTTGCGGTTTCGTCGACGGCGGCGGGCGTTGTTTAGCTGAATTTTGAACCGCTTTGTGCCTGGAGACTCTGAACTTGATTTGCGTTAGCTGCTCGTGACATTTTATTAATGATGTGGTAGGTAGGATATCTTCAGAGGAGGTTTTCTTGTTTCACGCATGTTACCATCAGGGATTACTGCTGTCAGATCAAGAGCTCTCACAATTGGTGAATTGAATGCGTCAGAGCATTGCAGTCGGGAGTTTTAAAACACATCTTCATTTGTTTTCGGGACTTTTCTTTGATGCGATGCATTGCTGAACTACAGAACTGAATCGTATTGTATTCAAGAATTCAAGATATATTCTGATATAGCCGATAACTATTTATTCTAATTTTGGAAACTATAAATGAGATTTATTAACAAAAAAACATTTTTTAATTTATAATAAATGCTGATTGAATTTCGGTCGTCGAATCAAGGTCTTATTATTTCGTGAGCTAACTTTAAATTTTCATTTGGGTACCGTATTATATGATTCTGAACATGGAAAAGATTAATCTAACCATTTACTGACTTCTGAAAACACAATCGTAATTGCATATTGGATTCGACGATTTGTCAATTATGGCGGTTTCACATCTATAACTCTGAACAACCTGTTTTTATTATAGTTTTCTATTAGTGATAGGGTAATTTGCAAGATATCCTATAATACAAACTGAAGGAAATTTACTCATTATTATAATGAATGTTCTCCATAATCGACTCCAATAGAAGTCTCTCTATAAATTATTATCGAACTGTCGATCATGAGCTTTTGATTCAAACCTCCTACTGCCTGACACCTATTCTTAACGCTTTTCACAGATGCTTATACGATATACCAAATGAATCGAATTAATTATCTACATTACTCTTATTCATTAATTAGTAATGTTTATAAACTGTATAGGTTTAACAGAAATAGAAGCTTCACTGGTGGGTAAGACGGTAGGTACACTTTTTTCCGAGACACAGTAGGGTTGTCTCAAAGTGCCCAAACTATCATTGCGTGTTGAGGCAATAATGAAATCGAGAAAATAATTCACCTGCGATTTTTTGACGGAACTTATTTAGAATATTTTCCCCATTAAAAAAAAAAGTTACGCAGGGAAGTACTGCTACAGTATTGTTAATATATTGTAGCAATTTGGTTACTACAAGGCCAATATTGGGACAATGTTACCCATTTTGTAACAATATTAGGACATGTTTTATCAGTCCACTGTCCCGATATTGGGTCACAGTTGAAACTATTGTTACCAAATTGTGTCAATATTGTTAAAATATCACCAATATTGTTACAATATCACCAATATTGTTAAAATATCACCAATATTGTTACAATATCACCAATATTGTTACAATATCACCAATATTGTTAAAATATCACCAATATTGTTAAAATATCACCAATATTGTTACAATATCACCAATATTGTTAAAATATCACCAATATTGTTAAAATATCACCAATATTGTTACAATATCACCAATATTGTTACAATATCACCAATATTGTTAAAATATCACCAATATTGTTAAAATATCACCAATATTGTTATAATATCACCAATATTGTTACAATATCACCAATATTGTTACAATATCACCAATATTGTTAAAATATCACCAATATTGTTACAATATCACCAATATTGTTACAATATCACCAATATTGTTAAAATATCACCAATATTGTTACAATATCACCAATATTGTTAAAATATCACCAATATTGTTAAAATATCACCAATATTGTTACAATATCACCAATATTGTTACAATATCACCAATATTGTTAAAATATCACCAATATTGTTACAATACGGCCGAATTTTTTACAATTTAGTTATAAAATGGGTCAATGTTCAAAATATATAATAATACATTATTGCCAACATTGTTACGTTATTGCCAATATTGTTACGTTATTGCCAACATTGTTACGTTATTGCCAATATTGTTACGTTATTGCCAATATTGTTACGTTATTGCCAATATTGCTACGTTATTGCCAATATTGTTACGTTATTGCCAACATTGTTACGTTATTGCCAACATTGTTACGTTATTGCCAACATTGTTACGTTATTGCCAACATTGTTACGTTATTGCCAACATTGTTACGTTATTGCCAATATTGTTACGTTATTGCCAATATTGTTACGTTATTGCCAATATTGCTACGTTATTGCCAATATTGATACGTTATTCCCAATATTGTTACGTTATTGCCAATATTGTTACGTTATTGCCAATATTGTTACGTTATTCCCAATATTGTTACGTTATTGCCAACATTGTTACGTTATTGCCAATATTGTTACGTTATTCCCAATATTGTTACGTTATTCCCAATATTGTTACGTTATTGCCAACATTGTTACGTTATTGCCAATATTGTTACGTTATTGCCAATATTGTTACGTTATTGCCAATATTGATACGTTATTCCCAATATTGTTACGTTATTGCCAATATTGTTACGTTATTGCCAATATTGATACGTTATTCCCAATATTGTTACGTTATTGCCAATATTGTTACGTTATTGCCAATATTGTAACAACATTGGGACAATGTGTACCCCATAGATAGTTTTACGACTATTAATATGAATTATGAATATAAACATGAAAGTAACTTAGTACATTTTAAATTTGTTGCTCCGAGATATCGGACAGTTCCACATTTTCGATCATGTAAGAATAAATAAAATTAATGAATTTTATATAACTTTGATTTGTTTTTTAATTTTATTTTCTAAAAAGTAATAGCGTCCGATAACTTGCAACTTACCCTTTCAAATGTCTAAGTTTAATCTTAACCCTGCACTAATTACAAGATAATTAATATGTATCAACTTGACCTAGAATTCTAGAATCCGAATACCTAGAATTCAATTTGATTTTTCTTAGATTTTTCTCATCCGATTCCTCACCCCCACCTCCCCCCCCCCCCTTGATATCATCACCACGATGATGACTATGTTCACAGTGACTCATTAGTCAAGATGACTAGGTGGAAAGAGACTAGGGATAATAAGGATAGACAGTCCACCCTGCCTCGCTGTCACAACAATCTGCATAAGGCAAAGAATTAACTCGTTTAATGAGCTAACAAGCCGTAATAACGCAATTTGAAGGCATTTAAAGAGCTATGGCCCGCGGCTTCATGTCAGTGACTCCTTTTGTCTCACCACCTCTGATAGTGTCCCGTAGATGGTATGTATGGTGGGGCCGAGGAAGATTTAATAGGGTCCCATTATAAGCTTCGGTGTTCCATCCATAAATATGGAGTGGGGAGAATTATGGCGGGAAAAGATCAATCTGCGATGTGCCAACCATAATTGAAAAATACCCTGGGTTATGGTGGGGCCATAGAAGATTATGTTTTGATATCACAACTCAAAATCATAGTTATGGTGGGGCCGTAGAAGATTAAGAGGGGTCCCTTTAAATGATGTATGGCTCCACCATAATTAGTTTCATTTCTTGGTAATTATCGACTACATGTGGAAATGCACGTAAGCCTAACTATACCACTGTGAAAAACTACCAGATGTTCTATTTTATCACTGATTGTGCATGAACTACAAATTATCAAGCATTTTACAGGTGATGCTTTTCACAGTATACTGATAACGATGAGTATTTAAGCGACGTTAGTGGTTTCATTCGGTCATTCTTACACTTTGAATCTATATATTCAACCATGGCGTCGACTCACTTCATTCTAGTCCTAGCAGTAGCACTCATTTCTGCAAACTTGGTCTTATCCCAATCTACAGAATCTCTACCCGATTTTCCCGATCCTCCGGCTGTGACCAACTACACAGAGATGGCTAGGTACATCCTTCACGTCACGGATTCGACTGCCATGGCCACAATTTCAACACACGCAGGAATAGAAGGATACCCGTTCAATAATGCCTTCAGCGTCAGTGACGGACCAATTGGAACATCATCGGGTGTTCCCTACTTCTACCTAACAGAGCTTGAACTTAGCGTTATAGATCTGAAAGTGAATCCTAAGGCGTCCATCACATGCAGCATGTTGCAGAGTGGACACTGTGGGGAGAATTTAGATGTCCAGAGTCCTATCTGTGGTCACGCCATATACACAGGACACGTTGAGAAAGTTGCTGCGAATTCGACAGAGGAAGCTTTCGCCAAAGAAGCTCTTTTCACTCGTCATCCTATCATGACCCAATGGCCAGCAGCGCACGGATGGTTCTTCGGCAAATTGGTGATTGAACACATCTACCTACTTGACATTTACGGAGGCGCTAAAGTTATTGACATAGACGACTTCTATTCAGTAGATCTTTATGCTTAATGTACATCAAGAAGTACAGATTGATTATCGTATTGATTTTAAGATTCAATTTTGGTACATTAAAAATAAAGTTATGATACAGTACAAAGAGTTTATTTCTCCTCTTTTGAATAAATCTATAGTTATATGCTTCTCAATAACGAGTCAGCTCATTAAATGTTACTCCACACGTTAGCTCATTCATTATAATAGGGAGAGCCGTGTGTCATATTAGCATTTAGTTTAGTACCTATTTGCCGTCACTCAGAACCCATTAGCAAAGGTTTTCTTAATGGCGGACACTCCCCCTGCTATAAGATCTCCAATTAGCGTTAAACGGGCACACCAAGAAAAGACGTACAGTCAATGATAGAAATAGCAACAGTTAACACAGTCAATAATAGAAATAGCAACAGTTAACACAGTCAATGATAGAAATAGCAACAGCTAACACAGTCAATGATAGAAATAGCAACAGTTAACACAGTCAATAATAGAAATAGCAACAGTTAACACAGTCAATGATAGAAATAGCAACAGCTAACACAGTCAATGATAGAAATAGCAACAGTTAACACAGTCAATGATAGAAATAGCAACAGTTAACACAGTCAATGATAGAAATAGCAACAGCTAACACAGTCAATGATAGAAATAGCAACAGTTAACACAGTCAATGATAGAAATAGCAACAGTTAATACAGTCAATGATAGAAATAGCAACAGTTAACACAGTCAATGATAGAAATAGCAACAGTTAACACAGTCAATGATAGAAATAGCAACAGCTAACACAGTCAATGATAGAAATAGCAACAGTTAACACAGTCAATGATAGAAATAGCAACAGTTAATACAGTCAATGATAGAAATTGCAACAGTTAACACAGTCAATGATAGAAATAGCAACAGCTAACACAGTCAATGATAGAAATAGCAACAGCTAACACAGTCAATGATAGAAATAGCAACAGTTAACACAGTCAATGATAGAAATAGCAACAGCTAACACAGTCAATGATAGAAATAGCAACAGCTAACACAGTCAATGATAGAAATAGCAACAGTTAACACAGTCAATGATAGAAATAGCAACAGTTAACACAGTCAATGATAGAAATAGCAACAGCTAACACAGTCAATGATAGAAATAGCAACAGCTAACACAGTCAATGATAGAAATAGCAACAGTTAACACAGTCAATGATAGAAATAGCAACAGTTAACACAGTCAATGATAGAAATAGCAACAGTTAACACAGTCAATGATAGAAATAGCAACAGTTAACACAGTCAATGATAGAAATAGCAACAGTTAACACAGTCAATGATAGAAATAGCAACAGTTAACACAGTCAATGATAGAAATAGCAACAGCTAACACAGTCAATGATAGAAATAGCAACAGTTAACACAGTCAATGATAGAAATAGCAACAGTTAACACAGTCAATGATAGAAATAGCAACAGTTAACACAGTCAATGATATAAATAGCAACAGTTAATACAGTCAATGATAGAAATAGCAACAGTTAACACAGTCAATGATAGAAATAGCAACAGTTAACACAGTCAATGATAGAAATAGCAACAGTTAACACAGTCAATGATAGAAATAGCAACAGCTAACACAGTCAATGATAGAAATAGCAACAGCTAACACAGTCAATGATAGAAATAGCAACAGTTAACACAGTCAATGATAGAAATAGCAACAGTTAATACAGTCAATGATAGAAATTGCAACAGTTAACACAGTCAATGATAGAAATAGCAACAGCTAACACAGTCAATGATAAAAATAGCAACAGTTAACACAGTCAATGATAGAAATAGCAACAGTTAACACAGTCAATGATAGAAATAGCAACAGTTAACACAGTCAATGATAGAAATAGCAACAGTTAATACAGTCAATGATAGAAATTGCAACAGTTAACACAGTCAATGATAGAAATAGCAACAGTTAACACAGTCAATGATAGAAATAGCAACAGTTAACACAGTCAATGATAGAAATAGCAACAGTTAATACAGTCAATGATAGAAATTGCAACAGTTAACACAGTCAATGATAGAAATAGCAACAGTTAACACAGTCAATGATAGAAATAGCAACAGTTAATACAGTCAATGATAGAAATTGCAACAGTTAATACAGTCAATGATAGAAATAGCAACAGCTAACACAGTCAATGATAAAAATAGCAACAGTTAACACAGTCAATGATAGAAATAGCAACAGTTAACACAGTCAATGATAGAAATAGCAACAGCTAACACAGTCAATGATAGAAATAGCAACAGTTAACACAGTCAATGATAGAAATAGCAACAGTTAACACAGTCAATGATAGAAATAGCAACAGTTAATACAGTCAATGATAGAAATTGCAACAGTTAACACAGTCAATGATAGAAATAGCAACAGTTAACACAGTCAATGATAGAAATAGCAACAGTTAATACAGTCAATGATAGAAATTGCAACAGTTAATACAGTCAATGATAGAAATAGCAACAGCTAACACAGTCAATGATAAAAATAGCAACAGTTAACACAGTCAATGATAGAAATAGCAACAGTTAACACAGTCAATGATAGAAATAGCAACAGCTAACACAGTCAATGATAGAAATAGCAACAGTTAACACAGTCAATGATAGAAATAGCAACAGTTAACACAGTCAATGATAGAAATAGCAACAGTTAACACAGTCAATGATAGAAATAGCAACAGTTAATACAGTCAATGATAGAAATAGCAACAGTTAACACAGTCAATGATAGAAATAGCAACAGTTAACACAGTCAATGATAGAAATAGCAACAGTTAACACAGTCAATGATAGAAATAGCAACAGCTAACACAGTCAATGATAGAAATAGCAACAGCTAACACAGTCAATGATAGAAATAGCAACAGTTAACACAGTCAATGATAGAAATAGCAACAGTTAATACAGTCAATGATAGAAATTGCAACAGTTAACACAGTCAATGATAGAAATAGCAACAGCTAACACAGTCAATGATAAAAATAGCAACAGTTAACACAGTCAATGATAGAAATAGCAACAGTTAACACAGTCAATGATAGAAATAGCAACAGTTAACACAGTCAATGATAGAAATAGCAACAGTTAACACAGTCAGTGATAGAAATAGCAACAGCTAACACAGTCAATGATAGAAATAGCAACAGCTAACACAGTCAATGATAGAAATAGCAACAGTTAACACAGTCAATGATAGAAATAGCAACAGTTAATACAGTCAATGATAGAAATTGCAACAGTTAACACAGTCAATGATAGAAATAGCAACAGCTAACACAGTCAATGATAAAAATAGCAACAGTTAACACAGTCAATGATAGAAATAGCAACAGTTAACACAGTCAATGATAGAAATAGCAACAGTTAACACAGTCAATGATAGAAATAGCAACAGCTAACACAGTCAATGATAGAAATAGCAACAGCTAACACAGTCAATGATAGAAATAGCAACAGTTAACACAGTCAATGATAGAAATAGCAACAGTTAACACAGTCAATGATAGAAATAGCAACAGTTAACACAGTCAATGATAGAAATAGCAACAGTTAACACAGTCAATGATAGAAATAGCAACAGTTAACACAGTCAATGATAGAAATAGCAACAGTTAACACAGTCAATGATAGAAATAGCAACAGCTAACACAGTCAATGATAGAAATAGCAACAGTTAACACAGTCAATGATAGAAATAGCAACAGTTAACACAGTCAATGATAGAAATAGCAACAGTTAACACAGTCAATGATAGAAATAGCAACAGTTAATACAGTCAATGATAGAAATAGCAACAGTTAACACAGTCAATGATAGAAATAGCAACAGTTAACACAGTCAATGATAGAAATAGCAACAGTTAACACAGTCAATGATAGAAATAGCAACAGCTAACACAGTCAATGATAGAAATAGCAACAGCTAACACAGTCAATGATAGAAATAGCAACAGTTAACACAGTCAATGATAGAAATAGCAACAGTTAATACAGTCAATGATAGAAATTGCAACAGTTAACACAGTCAATGATAGAAATAGCAACAGCTAACACAGTCAATGATAAAAATAGCAACAGTTAACACAGTCAATGATAGAAATAGCAACAGTTAACACAGTCAATGATAGAAATAGCAACAGTTAACACAGTCAATGATAGAAATAGCAACAGTTAATACAGTCAATGATAGAAATTGCAACAGTTAATACAGTCAATGATAGAAATAGCAACAGCTAACACAGTCAATGATAAAAATAGCAACAGTTAACACAGTCAATGATAGAAATAGCAACAGTTAACACAGTCAATGATAGAAATAGCAACAGCTAACACAGTCAATGATAGAAATAGCAACAGTTAACACAGTCAATGATAGAAATAGCAACAGTTAACACAGTCAATGATAGAAATAGCAACAGTTAACACAGTCAATGATAGAAATAGCAACAGTTAATACAGTCAATGATAGAAATAGCAACAGTTAACACAGTCAATGATAGAAATAGCAACAGTTAACACAGTCAATGATAGAAATAGCAACAGTTAACACAGTCAATGATAGAAATAGCAACAGCTAACACAGTCAATGATAGAAATAGCAACAGCTAACACAGTCAATGATAGAAATAGCAACAGTTAACACAGTCAATGATAGAAATAGCAACAGTTAATACAGTCAATGATAGAAATTGCAACAGTTAACACAGTCAATGATAGAAATAGCAACAGCTAACACAGTCAATGATAAAAATAGCAACAGTTAACACAGTCAATGATAGAAATAGCAACAGTTAACACAGTCAATGATAGAAATAGCAACAGTTAACACAGTCAATGATAGAAATAGCAACAGTTAACACAGTCAATGATAGAAATAGCAACAGTTAATACAGTCAATGATAGAAATTGCAACAGTTAACACAGTCAATGATAGAAATAGCAACAGCTAACACAGTCAATGATAAAAATAGCAACAGTTAACACAGTCAATGATAGAAATAGCAACAGTTAACACAGTCAATGATAGAAATAGCAACAGTTAACACAGTCAATGATAGAAATAGCAACAGTTAACACAGTCAGTGATAGAAATAGCAACAGCTAACACAGTCAATGATAGAAATAGCAACAGTTAACACAGTCAATGATAGAAATAGCAACAGTTAACACAGTCAATGATAGAAATAGCAACAGTTAACACAGTCAATGATAGAAATAGCAACAGTTAACACAGTCAATGATAGAAATTGCAACAGTTAACACAGTCAATGATAGAAATAGCAACAGTTAACACAGTCAATGATAGAAATAGCAACAGTTAACACAGTCAATGATAGAAATAGCAACAGTTAACACAGTCAATGATAGAAATTGCAACAGTTAATACAGTCAATGATAGAAATAGCAACAGTTAACACAGTCAATGATAGAAATAGCAACAGTTAACACAGTCAGTGATAGAAATAGCAACAGTTAACACAGTCAATGATAGAAATAGCAACAGTTAATACAGTCAATGATAGAAATTGCAACAGTTAACACAGTCAATGATAGAAATAGCAACAGCTAACACAGTCAATGATAAAAATAGCAACAGTTAACACAGTCAATGATAGAAATAGCAACAGTTAACACAGTCAATGATAGAAATAGCAACAGTTAACACAGTCAATGATAGAAATAGCAACAGTTAATACAGTCAATGATAGAAATTGCAACAGTTAATACAGTCAATGATAGAAATAGCAACAGTTAACACAGTCAATGATAGAAATAGCAACAGTTAACACAGTCAATGATAGAAATAGCAACAGTTAATACAGTCAATGATAGAAATTGCAACAGTTAATACAGTCAATGATAGAAATAGCAACAGTTAACACAGTCAATGATAGAAATAGCAACAGCTAACACAGTCAATGATAGAAATAGCAACAGCTAACACAGTCAATGATAAAAATAGCAACAGTTAACACAGTCAATGATAGAAATAGCAACAGTTAACACAGTCAATGATAGAAATAGCAACAGTTAACACAGTCAGTGATAGAAATAGCAACAGCTAACACAGTCAATGATAGAAATAGCAACAGCTAACACAGTCAATGATAGAAATAGCAACAGTTAACACAGTCAATGATAGAAATAGCAACAGTTAATACAGTCAATGATAGAAATTGCAACAGTTAACACAGTCAATGATAGAAATAGCAACAGCTAACACAGTCAATGATAAAAATAGCAACAGTTAACACAGTCAATGATAGAAATAGCAACAGTTAACACAGTCAATGATAGAAATAGCAACAGTTAACACAGTCAATGATAGAAATAGCAACAGTTAACACAGTCAGTGATAGAAATAGCAACAGCTAACACAGTCAATGATAGAAATAGCAACAGTTAACACAGTCAATGATAGAAATAGCAACAGTTAACACAGTCAATGATAGAAATAGCAACAGTTAACACAGTCAATGATAGAAATAGCAACAGTTAACACAGTCAATGATAGAAATTGCAACAGTTAACACAGTCAATGATAGAAATAGCAACAGTTAACACAGTCAATGATAGAAATAGCAACAGTTAACACAGTCAATGATAGAAATAGCAACAGTTAACACAGTCAATGATAGAAATTGCAACAGTTAACACAGTCAATGATAGAAATAGCAACAGTTAACACAGTCAATGATAGAAATAGCAACAGTTAATACAGTCAATGATAGAAATAGCAACAGTTAACACAGTCAATGATAGAAATAGCAACAGTTAACACAGTCAGTGATAGAAATAGCAACAGTTAACACAGTCAATGATAGAAATAGCAACAGTTAATACAGTCAATGATAGAAATTGCAACAGTTAACACAGTCAATGATAGAAATAGCAACAGTTAACACAGTCAGTGATAGAAATAGCAACAGTTAACACAGTCAATGATAGAAATAGCAACAGTTAATACAGTCAATGATAGAAATTGCAACAGTTAACACAGTCAATGATAGAAATAGCAACAGCTAACACAGTCAATGATAGAAATAGCAACAGTTAACACAGTCAATGATAGAAATAGCAACAGTTAACACAGTCAATGATAGAAATAGCAACAGTTAACACAGTCAATGATAGAAATAGCAACAGCTAACACAGTCAATGATAGAAATAGCAACAGCTAACACAGTCAATGATAAAAATAGCAACAGTTAACACAGTCAATGATAGAAATAGCAACAGTTAACACAGTCAATGATAGAAATAGCAACAGTTAACACAGTCAATGATAGAAATAGCAACAGTTAATACAGTCAATGATAGAAATTGCAACAGTTAATACAGTCAATGATAGAAATAGCAACAGTTAACACAGTCAATGATAGAAATAGCAACAGCTAACACAGTCAATGATAGAAATAGCAACAGCTAACACAGTCAATGATAAAAATAGCAACAGTTAACACAGTCAATGATAGAAATAGCAACAGCTAACACAGTCAATGATAGAAATAGCAACAGCTAACACAGTCAATGATAAAAATAGCAACAGTTAACACAGTCAATGATAGAAATAGCAACAGTTAACACAGTCAATGATAGAAATAGCAACAGTTAACACAGTCAATGATAGAAATTGCAACAGTTAATACAGTCAATGATAGAAATAGCAACAGCTAACACAGTCAATGATAGAAATAGCAACAGTTAATACAGTCAATGATAGAAATAGCAACAGCTAACACAGTCAATGATAGAAATAGCAACAGTTAATACAGTCAATGATAGAAATAGCAACAGCTAACACAGTCAATGATAGAAATAGCAACAGTTAATACAGTCAATGATAGAAATTGCAACAGCTAACACAGTCAATGATAAAAATAGCAACAGTTAACACAGTCAATGATAGAAATAGCAACAGTTAACACAGTCAATGATAGAAATAGCAACAGTTAACACAGTCAATGATAGAAATTGCAACAGCTAACACAGTCAATGATAGAAATAGCAACAGTTAACACAGTCAATGATAGAAATAGCAACAGCTAACACAGTCAATGATAGAAATTGCAACAGTTAATACAGTCAATGATAGAAATTGCAACAGTTAATACAGTCAATGATAGAAATAGCAACAGTTAACACAGTCAATGATAGAAATAGCAACAGTTAATACAGTCAATGATAGAAATAGCAACAGTTAATACAGTCAATATCAGCAATCTGGAATATATGCAATAGGTACAGTCGATAAAATTATCTTTCTACATCTCAGAGTTAGACTGCATACATCAAGAAAACATATGACAAAGATATAGGATTCAATCATTACATCAGGAGTAGAACCCCTAACCTAGGGTAGGTTCAGAATTATCGGTCAGTTTCACATATCTTCGATCATATAAGAATCGGTCATAAGAGTTTCACCGAAGATGTGAAACTGACCGATAATTCGGAACCTACCCTAACAAACAGAACGCTTATTATCACAGATTGCTTTAGATTACTGCAAACTACTTGAATTTTACAGAAGATGGATTTTTGAAGTCAGAAACGTTCTTGTAAACAAATTTAATCTAAATTATTCTCACCTTCATTCTTCTTTTAGAACCTACAAATTTTTTCGATAAAAAAGGCAGAATATTACGGTTTGATTAGACAATGTTTTCCGAAAAAAAATGTAAAAAAATATATTGTAGTTATTGTAGATAATTTATTTTACACAACAACAACAAACTAGAGGATACAACAAACTACATCACTGCTATTTATGTTGAGATTCTTCAAAATGAGAAGAAATTTTGTGGTACCTACATATGTATCAAACAGAAAAAATCCCGAATTTTAAATAGACTGATAAAAAACAGGGAATTTTTTAGTAAAGTTTTCCCACTCTTTTTCCAAATGTCGGAAAAAAAAATCGAAAATCATCGGTTTTCAATAAGTGATTATAAACAACGATAAAAAGATCACTTATCTACGACAGTAAATGAAGGAAATCCAGTGACAATTTACCACAAATTAAAAACATAGTCTGTCGTCGGACACTTTCGACAATAATCTCTGAGATTATCACATTTAAGGTTTACCTTAAACCCCCATAATCGACGATATATCGACTATAAATTTTCCTCAGGGTAGAGTCACAAATGGTCGAAGCAACTCCCTAAAGTTAATGACCAATTAGTTGTCGAAACCACAGTGACTCCGACCTCGCGCTGAATACCCCCCAGCGTAAGGTTCCAAATCAACGTTCTGGGCGTACGAAACTGATCTCTAGCGACGGTGCCGCTTGCGTAAGCTCACGGATGATGAGCGGACAACTTGAGCCCTAATCAGTTGAGCATATTTTCTTCATTATGGTTCATTTGAGCGCATTTTATGGCTGGCTTGAGTGATCTAGATTGACCTGAGCTTTGAATGGCTGCTCATCATTAGATTGCATATCAACTCAAGAAATTAAGTGGATTCCAATTAATGAAGGTAATGAATTAAAAAGAAAATAAAGGATCATAATATTGGTGATTAATTTGTCCTCTCCCCCTAAAATGCATTCATGAAAATACCTTTGATTTATAAAAAATTAGTGGAATAATTTCGGGGAATCATTTTCACATGTTGTTCAAAAAGTTTTAAGATTTTAATTCGTAAGGGTAAGTTCCAAGTTATCGAACAGTTCCACATTTCCGATCATAGAAGAATTTTTTATAATTAGTATTTTATTTTAATTGATGGATACCAATTAATTTTATGTTATAAATAGTAAATTTTATTTTTTCTTGAATAACCGAAAATGTGGAGCTGTCCAATTACTGGTAACTTACCCTATTTAATAAGTATACCCGAGAAAATAATCGAATGTTTGTTTAAGATGCACATGAAATCTTCACTGGCATTATCATGGGTTGCTATATCCTTTTTACCCATGATAACATATGAAACTTATCGATTGTTGTACCAAGAGAGAAAGTTATGGTGGGGCCATAGAAGATTGAGAGAGAAAGTTATGGTGGGGCCATAGAAGATTAAAGAGAGAAAGTTATGGTGGGGCCATAGAAGATTAAAGAGAGAAAGATATGGTGGGGCCATAGAAGATTAAGAGAGAAAGTTATGGTGGGGCCATAGAAGATTAAAGAGAGAAAGTTATGGTGGGGCCATAGAAGATTAAAGAGAGAAAGTTATGGTGGGGCCATAGAAGATTAAAAGGGGTCACCACACTTTATTCATTTTTACCAATTTACCTCCTGGTCATTTTACCAAATTGTTTTCTGGTCATTTTACCAAATTACCTTCTGGTCATTTTACCAAATTATTTTCTGCTATCATATCTATTCAAGTGACCAAATTTCACTATAGTCCATTTGACCAAATTTCACTATAGTCCATTTGACCAAATTTCACTATAGTCCATTTGACCAAATTTCAATAAAGTCCATTTGACCAAATTTCACTATAGTCCATTTGACCAAATTTCAATAAAGTCCATTTGACCAAATTTCAATAAAGTCCATTTGACCAAATTTCAATAAAGTCCATTTGACCAAATTTCACTATAGTCCATTTGACCAAATTTCAATATAGTCCATTTGACCAAATTTCAATAAAGTCCATTTGACCAAATTTCAATATAGTCCATTTGACCAAATTTCACTATAGACCATTTGACCAAATTTCAATAAAGTCCATTTGACCAAATTTCAATAAAGTCCATTTGACCAAATTTCAATATAGTCCATTTGACCAAATTTCACTATAGTCCATTTGACCAAATTTCACTAAAGTCCATTTGACCAAATTTCAATAAAGTCCATTTGACCAAATTTCAATATAGTCCATTTGACCAAATTTCACTATAGACCATTTGACCAAATTTCAATAAAGTCCATTTGACCAAATTTCAATAAAGTCCATTTGACCAAATTTCAATATAGTCCATTTGACCAAATTTCACTATAGTCCATTTGACCAAATTTCAATATAGTCCATTTGACCAAATTTCAATAAAGTCCATTTGACCAAATTTCAATAAAGTCTATTTGACCAAATTTCAATAAAGTCCATTTGACCAAATTTCAATATAGTCCATTTGACCAAATTTCACTATAGTCCATTTGACCAAATTTCAATATAGTCCATTTGACCAAATTTCAATATAGTCCATTTGACCAAATTTCAATATAGTCCATTTGACCAAATTTCAATATAGTCCATTTGACCAAATTTCACTATAGTCCATTTGACCAAATTTCAATAAAGTCCATTTGACCAAATTTCAATAAAGTCCATTTGACCAAATTTCAATATAGTCCATTTGACCAAATTTCACTATAGTCCATTTGACCAAATTTCAATATAGTCCATTTGACCAAATTTCAATAAAGTCCATTTGACCAAATTTCAATATAGTCCATTTGACCAAATTTCACTATAGTCCATTTGACCAAATTTCAATATAGTCCATTTGACCAAATTTCAATAAAGTCCATTTGACCAAATTTCAATAAAGTCCATTTGACCAAATTTCAATAAAGTCCATTTGACCAAATTTCAATATAGTCCATTTGACCAAATTTCACTATAGTCCATTTGACCAAATTTCAATATAGTCCATTTGACCAAATTTCAATATAGTCCATTTGACCAAATTTCAATATAGTCCATTTGACCAAATTTCAATATAGTCCATTTGACCAAATTTCAATATAGTCCATTTGACCAAATTTCACTATAGTCCATTTGACCAAATTTCAATATAGTCCATTTGACCAAATTTCAATATAGTCCATTTGACCAAATTTCAATATAGTCCATTTGACCAAATTTCAATATAGTCCATTTGACCAAATTTCAATATAGTCCATTTGACCAAATTTCACTATAGTCCATTTGACCAAATTTCAATATAGTCCATTTGACCAAATTTCAATATAGTCCATTTGACCAAATTTCCACCTTCTGTACAGTAGGTCATAAGAATGCAGTTTGGGGAGAGAGGGAGGCGGGGGTCAATTCCATGGCGGGCGGTCAGTTCCACGGGGGGTAGGGGTAGGGGAGTGAGTCATCTCGAGTTAGTGGGATGAATCGGCCGCTAATTTAACTTGAGAGTATTTGAAGGGTGGGGGGCGGGGGTAATTAGAAGAGTTAATGAACCTGTTGGGGGTCCAGAGGGAGGGGGGGGGGGTGTTGTGATAAGGGGTGGGGGTCAGGGGGGCAATGGGAGTATGACACTTATGAGAAATGTCTCATTTATCCATAGATCTACTTTAATAGCACTAATTGTGTGATGTAGAGGGTGACAGGACCTGATGGGGGACTGGATGAGGGGGAAAAGTTATGGTGGGGCCATAGAAGATTGAGTGGGGGTAGGTTAAGGTGGGCCAATAGAAGATTGAGTGGGGGTAGGTTAAGATGGGGCCATAGAAGATTGAGAAGGGTAGGTTATGTTGGAGTCATAGAAGATTAAGAGGGGTATTTTCTTAATTTTCAACACAAAGAAAGAGTTATGGTGGGGCCATAGGAGATTATGCGTATCTAATCCTCTCTATCCCCACCATAACATTTTCTCTGGGTAGTTTCTAAATAATGGAGTTTTAATGAAGGCTTCAGAGGAAAAGTTCACGAAAATGCATGGGGGTGATTATGACGTCATAAACTCTGCAAATATAAATAATTAGGCTTAAAAGTTTGTGTGAATAGGGGCTTCATTACCCCGGGCACAGCTCATTATCTTCTCTGACTTGCGCCTCAAGAAAAGAAAAAAATGGAGAGGTGGAGCTAACTAAAAGATTGAAATTTGAGATTATGATGTGTTCACTAAAATATAAATAAAATTACACCATTTAATGCCTTTATATTCAGTGTATCATAACTACCAGTTAATGCCTTTGTATTCTGTGTATCATAACTACCAGTTAATGCCTTTATATTCTGTGTATCATAACTACCAGTTAATGCCTTTATATTCTGTGTATCATAACTTCCAGTTAATGCCTTTATATTCTGTGTATCATAACTACCAGTTAATGCCTTTATATTCAGTGTATCATAACTACCAGTTAATGCCTTTATATTCTGTGTATCATAACTACCAGTTAATGCCTTTATATTCTGTGTATCATAACTACCAGTTAATGCCTTTATATTCTGTGTATCATAACTACCAGTTAATGCCTTTATATTCTGTGTATCATAACTACCAGTTAATGCCTTTATATTCTGTGTATCATAACTACCAGTTAATGCCTTTATATTCTGTGTATCATAACTACCAGTTAATGCCTTTATATTCTGTGTATCATAACTACCAGTTAATGCCTTTATATTCTGTGTATCATAACTACCAGTTAATGCCTTTATATTCTGTGTATCATAACTACCAGTTAATGCCTTTATATTCTGTGTATCATAACTACCAGTTAATGCCTTTATATTCTGTGTATCATAACTACCAGTTAATGCCTTTATATTCTGTGTATCATAACTACCAGCTAATGCCTTTATATTCTGTGTATCATAACTACCAGTTAATGCCTTTATATTCAGTGTATCATAACTACCAGTTAATGCCTTTATATTCAGTGTATCATAACTACCAGTTAATGCGTTTATATTCTGTGTATCATAACTACCAGTTAATGCCTTTATATTCTGTGTATCATAACTACCAGTTAATGCCTTTATATTCTGTGTATCATAACTACCAGTTAATGCCTTTATATTCTGTGTATCATAACTACCAGTTAATGCCTTTATATTCTGTGTATCATAACTACCAGTTAATGCCTTTATATTCAGTGTATCATAACTACCAGTTAATGCCTTTATATTCAGTGTATCATAACTACCAGTTAATGCCTTTATATTCAGTGTATCATAACTACCAGTTAATGCCTTTATATTCAGTGTATCATAACTACCAGTTAATGCCTTTTTATTCACAGTACTAATACTTAACTTGCTATTTCTTCAAATCATGCATTTCCATTACTTGGTATTCCTCCATATCATGCCTTTACATTACCTGGTATTCCTCCATATCATGCCTTTCCATTACTTGGTATTCCTCCATATCATGCATTTCCATTACTTGGTATTCCTCCATATCATGCTTTTCCATTACTTGGTATTCCTCCATATCATGCTTTTCCATTACTTGGTATTCCTCCATATCATGCCTTTCCATTACCTAGTATTCCTCCATATCATGCCTTTCCATTACCTGCTATTCCTCCGTATCATCTCCACACATCTTGTCACAGCGTGTCAGTCGCAATAGACTATTTTGTTGGGATTTAACCTCATTAAAGTGACAAAGCGGTTGACTCAGAGAGATGCTCCTAATGAGCTTAGACTCTGCAAACCAAAAGTCATGGTATCAGGGATACTAACAAGACGTCCCATCTTTACACATATGGTATCAGGGATACTAACAAGACGTCCCATCTTTACCCATGTACTTATACTGCGTTTGCTCAATAATACAGAAAGAGTTCAACATTATAGGGTTCTGTTTCTATGTCTTGTTATAGAGTAACATAAAGCTTGAATAAATAGATCTCAATTTCTAGATTTTGATAATTTGTTGGCTTATGTATTTAAGAGAAAGACAATATATTCGTTAATAATTTTAATTGAAACCAAGACAGATAAATGAAAAATTAGAAGCAAGAATTTTTAAGATTTTTTTTCCTATTTTTATAAAAAAAATTAAAGTTACCTAGGTAATTCACCTATGATATTTCCCTATGTAATTTTCCTATGTCCAATACAATGGCAATATTTCAGCAGTTAATTTCCGTTGTTCATTACCTGTTCAGTGAACCAGAGGTAAATACTTGACGTTCTTCCACTGCAGAAAGGTTTAATGCTCACTATTTTTGGACACAAAATATCCGAAGTGACAATTCAAAAATGAAAATATTTTTTTTCGACAAGCTCATCTACCTCCTCCCTCTCCCCCATCCCGGAATCCGGAATTATTCGATCGGTAATCGGGTCTGAGCCGGTCATCCGGATTCCTGATCAGATGCTCATATCGGACGATTGTTTCTGCGAGTCTAAACTATGCGTAAAATGATAAAAAGTCGATGTTTTTTAATGTTCCAATGTGATGTTGAACGTTATAGGGTAAGTTCCGAGTTATCGGACAGTTACACATCTTCGGTAATAGAGAGGGAGCATATGATAAAAAAAAAATTATTTGACCGTAAATATCTTTATATGTGTTAAAATATGTTGAATTGTAATGAATAAAGTTGAAAACATCAATCATAAAAAGGCATCATAGAAAAATTATCTAAATTTAGATATCTATAGTAAGTAAGCTGGATCGTTTTTGATAAATTTATAAAAAATCTAAGTTTTATTCATAAATTTTCTGAAATATCTTTTCAATAATCTATTTTCTAACTAAATTCTCAATCCCAATTCACAATCAGTAGGGTCGAAATCTAACAAACATTTCCCGAAGTCGAGATACCGATGACTAATTAAGTAGCAGTACCGTATGATTAGAAGAAAGCAAGGCACATTGGTTTAATTAAGTACATTTTTCGCCAAGCCTTTTCTTCTATCTCGCTATACTGATGATGATAATGTAAATATCAAATATTAATGTAATCAAAACTTTCATAGTAAATTAATCTCAACATCGTGAAGTAGAAAAGTGGGTATTGTTGGACGATGAGAGAAGAAGAAGTTGGCTGGCTGGCAACTTCATGTGCGTACCAGCTAATTAACTCTGGGAGTTCATAGAAAAAAAAACGGAGAACGTAATTGGTTCGCTGGAACAAAAGAACCGGTGACAAAGGCTATGTATTATGAAAAGAGTTTAATGTGTGACACTCCACTACCTAATTCTTAAACTGCTTAAATGTAACTACGTAAGGGGTTAAGACTTGTCACACACATCACTGTTCTATCCGTGACGTGTCCGGTCCGTCTCATCTCAGTGAAAAAATATATCGTTACTTTAATTTCAACGGACACATTCACACAGTACCTACCGGCTCCTCTGCCCCTTCGTCCTGGCGAGGTTGTTTGGGAGCTATCTAACAACAACAAAAACAACAACAACCGGCTCCTTTCAGTTCTAAAAAAAATCACTGAGAGGAGCCGGATCGGACTTAAACCTGACATTTGTGAAGAAGCCTTTAACCTACATTTCCGTTACCGATCTGAGTGATGAAGAATATAGGGAGTTATGGTGGGGCTATAGGAGAATAATAGGGGATTGCCCCACCATAACTTTTTCTATGGGTACATGGTAGGTAGATTTCGTTAGTTTTTGAAATTATATTTGATATTTCGATGTAGGGTAAGTTCCGAGTTATCGGACTGTTCTAAATTTTCGATCATATGAAAAAAGTGTGGGATAATTATTAATTAAGTTTTCTAATTATAAGACCGAAAATGTGGAACAGTCCGATAACTAGGTCTTTACCCAATCTACGGTGACTCGACACATTTTCAATCGTTATTTAACGTTTCGTCGGACGTATTATTCAATAATTTTCGAGCACAATTATTCTTAGATAGTTTTTTGGTCGTTACCTATATGCTTACGTCATATTTTTCGCCTATTCTGATTGTACGACTTTTAATGAATTACAAAGTTCCATTTGTTGTTGCTGTCTACCTTGTTATTGTTATGGGTAGGTATAAAGCCAATAAATAAAATGTGTCTTGTTATTGGCAGAGATATAATGAGGCAAGTTAGTTCATTTACCTTCAAAAACGTACTTCGCTGATTACTATTTTGTGAATTATAAAAACTGGAGTTTTACATCTTCAACTTCAACTAATTGCCGATCATTAACTTGTGTTTGATTGGCTTTTTAATTTCTAGGTTCTTTGTTATTAGGATAATTAACCCTTTGTTGTATATTGGTCACTGTAGTGACCTTTTAGTATTAATAGGGTAACTACTCAATTACCGAATGCTCACGGTTACCGTACAAGGGGCGTTATAACATCAGTCATTAGCTAATCTGAATGTTGAGAATTTTGTTTCACCTATCTTGACGTAACACTCACTTTACGGTTCAGTAGAACTCTTATATAATGAACTACAACTAGGTCACTATATAGAGTATACTTCATTATAAAGGAGTCACAGATGCATAGAAAACTGAGTAAGGGTACTTCCTTACTCAGGACTCTATACTAAAAAGGATGGATCACTATAAAGGACTTTATTTTATTTTTGAGCAGTTTTACTGTAACTACAATAAGTTTTTGATCATCGATTATGAAGTACATCCTCTGGGCAAGTTCAGAGTATATAATAACTTTTATTTAACTATATACTTTTTTCTATGGTCGAAAATATGAAGCATTACAATAATTCAGAACGTACCCGCTCTATGACAATAAACGATTCCGCGTTAATCCATTAATTATTTTAGTGTATCTTAAAAAGCGTAGAATTTACGACTATGTGTCACAATTGCGTAATTACGGTGAATAATTATTATTATTTTAGCCGATTGTAAAGTTTCCCGCTGGAATAAGAGAATTAAAAACAATCGTCAATGTTAAACATTTTTAACAGAAAAAAATGTACGAGATTTTCAACTTACTGAACACAGTACTGAACAGTACATAGTACTGAACAGTACATAGTACTGAACAGTACATAGTACTGAACAGTACATAGTACTGAACAGTACATAGTACTGAACAGTACATAGTACTGAACAGTACATAGTACTGAACAGTACATAGTACTGAACAGTACATAGTACTGAACAGTACATAGTACTGAACAGTACATAGTACTGAACAGCACATAGAACTGAACTGTACATAGTACTGAACAGTACATAGTACTGAACAGTACATAGTACTGAACAGTACATAGTACTGAACAGTACATAGTACTGAACAGTACATAGTACTGAACAATTCATTATACACAGATAGAAAAAGTACAACCCATGTGGTCATATCACATGGGTCATCAATTTATGCTTTGAATCAATTTATAACGTGAGTTGGTTGGACTTTATTAATGTTTTCACGTGTGTAAAAACAACTATGACGTGGTGTGTCATCAAACATTAGTTAATTCAATTCATTTTATAGATTGAATCAACTTACTATGAGAGTTAAAAGTTACTTTTTTTTGAGAATTTTAACGTATGTTGAAACAACTATGACAGAGTGTATTGTAGTAATTCACAAAGACTGTTAATCCAATGTATCTGGTGTATAAATTAACTTACTATGCGAGTTACTTTTGTTAAGTTTAGGAGTGAGTCAAACCGACTGTTTTGTTATAACCCACGTCAATTTAACAAACTACTTTTAAGTAGTACCTGCAACTCACCACGTAGGTAGGGGCAAAATCAATCCATTCATATGAGTCAAAACAAATTTGATTTAACTAATCCTTTCTCTGTGTGTAGTATTGACTAATACTATTGATAGTAGTATAGAGCAAGGGTGCATAACCGAAGTACTGCATTTGGCACTACTTAATTGTCCCAAAGTGATGGTGATAGTCCACAAAGCAAGATTGATGACAGTTCCAAGTTTGAACCAAGGGAAGGAGTTAGCACATCTGGGAATACGTATGTAGTTTATGATATATTTATTTGCTACCAACATCGTCACAATATTATATTATACAACGCTCAACACCTTCTGTACTTTGCCTAAGCCTGATCACATCAACATTTGTATTGGTATAGTAAATATTAGTTCAACACATCGACACTTTTATCATTATTTTAATTTTTTTATTATTTTAGAAATATATTATAACTTTATCTTTCTACTTGCATGAATCAACATGATAGATTGCATATCCCAAATATGCAGTTATGGTGGGTACATCGAAGATTTACATCTTGTATAGCCCACCATACCTATTTCTAACGAAATGTAAATCAACTATCTATTGAACACTCAGTTTAAGTGATTATATATGACCACAAAAACTATAAAATGTTAATCATCTTCAGTATATTCCATATTCCAAACTAAGGTTTTAGATTTTGCATATGACAAGGCCATGGGTTCGTTCAGGTGGTTCTTGTTCTTGATGATGACGTTTGTGATTATTTCGGACATTCGAATGGAGTTACAGTACCCATCATCAATCATATGGAGTCGCCATAACAAATGGTATTTAGAACTAATGTATTCGCTGACGATGTGAATATTATATATAGTGTATCAATCATAATCAACTTTGGAGAAGGTGGTTTATGTGGGGGAAGTTATGAATTATCGGACGGTTTCACATCTTCACCATATAAGAGAGAATATTTAATTTAACATTTTATCACGTTAATATAATTGGTATCCACCTATAGGTATCATGGATACCATCTGAAATAAATAATAATTATATCCCTTTTTATTATATTCTCGTGGAAAAATTAGGAGGAGCTTAGCAAAAAGTCTGGTGGAAAGACTTAGAAAACCCTACGTGTGTACGGCACTTAAGAATTATCCATTAGAAGGGTCATACTCTTTGAAATAATGGGTCGTGTTCGGTAATTGAGCGCTTACCCTTGGGTTAAAAAATATGTTTATCGAACATAATGTAGTACCTATGCTGTTATCACGTATCACGCAGAACAGAAACAAAAGTTTGTCTTTTACGTGATGGAAAAGGGAGATAATTGGTCGTATTGTAAAATATAGAACAGTTACACTCCTGCTTAACCGAATCAACTTCGAGTTAACCGCGAATAACGAGGCTGGAACGGCCTGGAATGCTCTCTAGTTCTAGAACGTGATGGAACACCCCTTACCAGAACTAGGAATCATACCTACTGTGTCTTATAGGAATTATACCTACTGTGTCTTATAGGAATTATACCTACTGTGTCTTATAGGAATTATACCTACCGTGTCTATAGGAATTATACCTACTGTGTCTATAGGAATTATACCTACTGGGTCTTATAGGAATTATACCTACTGTGTCTTATAGGAATTATACCTACTGTGTCTTATAGGAATTATACCTACTGTGTCTTATAGGAATTATACCTACCGTGTCTATAGGAATTATACCTACTGTATCTATAGGAATTATACCTACTGGGTCTTATAGGAATTATACCTACTGTGTCTTATAGGAATTATACCTACTGTGTCTATAGGAATTATACCTACTGTGTCTATAGGAATTATACCTACTGTGTCTTATAGGAATTATACCTACTGTGTCTTATAGGAATTATACCTACTGTGTATTATAGGAATTATACCTACTGGGTCTTATAGGAATTATACCTACTGTGTATTATAGGAATTATACCTACTGTGTCTATAGGAATTATACCTACTGTGTCTATAGGAATTATATATACCTACTGTGTCTATAGGAATTATACCTACTGTGTCTTATAGGAATTATACCTACTGTGTCTTATAGGAATTATACCTACTGTGTATTATAGGAATTATACCTACTGTGTCTTATAGGAATTATACCTACTGTGTCTTATAGGAATTATACACACAGAGAAAGGATTAGTTGAATCAAATCATATTTGATTTGTTTTGACTAAATTTTATGGTTTATCTGTGCGCCTACCTACGTGGTGAGTTGCAGGTACTATTTAATATGAGTTAAATTGACGTTGGTTAAAACAACACATATGTGAGTTGATTATTTTTAATTCCCGATGGTCACAACAACTACCTGTGATAGTCAAAACTGCTCGTGATGGTTGAACCAATTATATGTAATGGTTAAAACAACTACAGAACAAGGTTACATCAACTACTTGTGTATGTTTCTCCAATCACTCCTATGTGTTATACTAACTACTCGTGTAAGTTATACCAACTACTCGTGTAGGTTACATTAACTACTCGTATAGGTGATATCAACTACTCATGTAGGTTATATCAACTACTCGGTTAGGTTATATCAACTACTCGTGTTGGTTATATCAACTAATCGTGTAGGTTATACCAACTGCTTGTGTAGGTTATACCAACTACTCGTGTAGGTTATACTAACTACTCGTGTAGGTTATACCAACTACTCGTGTAGGTTACATTAACTACTCGTATAGGTGATATCAACTACTCGTGTAGGTTATATCAACTACTCGGTTAGGTTATATCAACTACTCGTGTAGGTTATATCATCTTCTCGTGTTGGTTATATCAAATACTTGTAAACTAAGTAAATGTATATCAACTATTATAGTGTAGGTTGAAATATCGGTCTGGTTAGCAGTAGCCAGACTTTTTACAAGACTTTTTCAGTCACTATATTTACTCTATTAAATTATAATCTCGAGTTAGGTCCCGGTATCAATTAGATTAGACTATTTATTTTCTAGGACCAAATCTAACATGTTCACATTTATTTTCTACTTTTGCTTCTGTTATATGCATACTATTTTAATTTTAAAAAATAATTGATCACCTAGACCTATCCTTGCTTTTTGAAATGTTTTCGATCCGATGAAATGATATATGGTTATCAGTTGTAAATTAATAGATTAGATTGAATAAGTAATCTCATCAGGTCAGTTTATAAATAAGTAGTTAGATGACATTAATAACTTTTAGTAATTAATTAACCAGGCTAGATTACAAAATATGATACATCTTTGATATGCTGCAATTGTACTATAACTTAATGAATAATAAATTAATGATAAAGCCTTTATCTTCTAAACCATATTTTAGTGCAATTCAGCTTACTCATAGGCACTGATATTGAAATATGCTAATAGAATTACCAAGGTCAAATTGAAAACGAAATATAAACATTTAAGTTTTAGATTTATTATTTAGAAGTACAATTTGAATTCTCGTCACTTTCTTCCACGACTGTAGGTTGCCAATTCCTGAAATAAGGGATTCGTATATTAATATATATTGAATAGAAATTCACAGTATCGTTCATATACATTATCAATAACATCACCTACTCTTTTTCCTTTTGTGATGAGATAGCGACAGCTTCGATATTCTTTTCATGTCTGGAATCCCTAAAAGCATATGAAAAAGTAAGAGCTAATCATATTGCAAATACATATTTAAAAATCATCTAATATTTTCAAATACTTACTTTGACCTAGCATAATTGTTCCTGAACCATTCAAAGGAATTGAAGAGGACTCCGATAGTTGATGACGTTGATCTACTTCATCAATTCTTCATCAAGATCTGAAAGTAGATTCAGAAAATATAGAAAACCATATATTAATAAAGAAATGAAAAGAATTATTAACTAAGAATTCTTTCATATAGGTAAATTATTTATATAAAATGTTAAACTAATTATAAATCTTCAGATGCAGTATAAATTTAGCTCTAATAAATGCAATGGATTTTTCTAGCTAATCCTCATAATTTTGTTCATTATACACTCATAATGTAGACTTTATTTAAATACCAAGAAAGTATAATATATCAAAAGGCTCACCTCTGGTTGGAGTGTTCTCCCCTTCTAAATCCCTGGACGGTGTTCTCCTCCGACTATCTCCCTGGATGGAGTTCTCCCAGTCATAGAAAACTAGGGTCAAGTAGGTAAATTGCGGCACTTTAACTAACTGCGGTCTCTTATCTCAGAAACATTAATAACCATCATGACTTCAAGGCACTCGTGAAATGAATAGAGCCTATCATAAATTGAGCTTAAATTATGATGTTCAACAATTCAGTATATAGCTAAACTAATTTCAGAATGATTTTGAGACTCTCTTAATAGGGTCACAATTAGAAATTAAAGAACCGAATTTGGCTGTGTAACCCTACCTATAGGTACACCAACTAGTTTTAAAATATATAGATTATCAGACCACTTTACTTAAGATACTAGGATAAGTTCCGAAATATCGGACGGCTCCACATTTTCGGTCGCGTAAGAAAAACTATATTAAATTAACTTTTATTTTAATTAGCTATTAGGTAGCTATATACTATATTTCATACGTGACCGAAAATTTGAAATCGCCTGATAATTTGGAACTTACCCTATTCTGAGGACAGCGCAGTAACTGCCTATAATAACATATAATAATAATATAGGAAAATTAGTTTGGATATCAGTTTACGAACTGGAAGGCAGTAATCAAAATTTATTATTATAAAAGTTATATACTGATAATCAGCTCGTCAAATAACTACCTATATAAAGCCACCAAACTATCAATCACCAATATTTTAGAATATTTAGGCAGACATTTATCAATTTATTAATGAATTATTAATAATCGATCGGCAGCGATAATACTATTTAATGCATATAACGCTATTGTTTGCACTTGAACTAAAATGGTATTTAGGAGCGTTCACATTCAACACGTAACACACTTGAAACAAGATTTGAACTGAAAAGTGTCAGCCGATTAATTGGCATTGAGGAAAGCATAAGTTGCCACATACTCATTTGATTGAACTCACACCTAAACTTAAAAAGAAGTAGCACTAACTCTCATAGAAAGTTAATTTATACACCAGATAAATAAGATTAACAGTCTTTGTGGGTTACATTATCACACTATGTCATAGTTGTTTTAACTCTTACCTAAACTTACAAAAAAGTAGCGCCAACTCTCATAGTAAGTTAATTCATACACTGCAGAATACACTGGATTAACAGTCTTTGTGGGTTACTATAACACACTATGTCATAGTTGATTTAACTCGCACCTAAACTTAAAAAAGTAGCGTCAACTCTCATAGTAAGTTAATTCATACACCAGATACATTGAATTGACAATCTTTGTGAGTTACTTCAACACACTATGTCCTAGTTGTTTTAACATATGTTCAAACTCCCAAAATGTAACTCCAACTCTCATAGTAAGTTGATTCAATCCATAAAATGATTTGAATTAACTATGTTTGGTGACACACACGTCATAGTTGTTTTGACACACATGAAAACATGAATATAGTCAAACCAACTCACGTAATAAATTGATTCAAAGCATAAATTGTTGACCCATTAAATATGAGTAAACTTTTTTCTCTGTGTACCTACTGTGTCTTATAGGAATTATACCTACTGTGTCTATAGGAATTATACCTACTGTGTCTATAGGAATTATACCTACTGTGTCTATAGGAATTATACCTACTGTGTCTTATACACACAGAGAAAGGATTAGTTGAATCAAATCATATTTGATTTGTTTTGACTAAATTTTATGGTTTATCTGTGCGCCTACCTACGTGGTGAGTTGCAGGTACTATTTAATATGAGTTAAATTGACGTTGGTTAAAACAACACATATGTGAGTTGATTATTTTTAATTCCCGATGGTCACAACAACTACCTGTGATAGTCAAAACTGCTCGTGATGGTTGAACCAATTATATGTAATGGTTAAAACAACTACAGAACAAGGTTAGATCAACTACTTGTGTATGTTTCTCCAATCACTCCTATGTGTTATACCAACTACTCGTGTAGGTTATACTAACTACTCGTGTAGGTTATACCAACTGCTTGTGTAGGTTATACCAACTACTCGTGTAAGTTATACCAACTACTCGTGTAGGTTATACCAACTACTCGTGTAGGTTATATTAACTACTCGGTTAGGTTATATCAACTACTCGTGTTGGTTATATCAACTACTCGTGTAGGTTATACCCACTGCTTGTGTAGGTTATACCAACTACTCGTGTAGGTTATACTAACTACTCGTGTAGGTTATACCAACTACTCGTGTAGGTTATACCAACTAACGTGTAGGTTACATTAACTACTCGTATAGGTGATATCAACTACTCGTGTAGGTTATATCAACTACTCGGTTAGGTTATATCATCTTCTCGTGTTGGTTATATCAACTACTTGTAAACTAAGTAAATGTATATCAACTATTATAGTGTAGGTTGAAATATCAGTCTGGTTAGCAGTAGCCAGACTTTTTACAAGACTTTTTCAGTCACTATAATTACTCTATTAAATTATAATCTCGAGTTAGGTCCCGGTATCAATTAGATTAGACTATTTATTTTCTAGGACCAAATCTAACATGTTCACATTTATTTTCTACTTTTGCTTCTGTGATATGCATACTATTTTAATTTAAAAAAATAATTGATCACCTAGACCTATCCTTGCTTTTTGAAATGTTTTCGATCCTATGAATTGATATATGGTTATCAGTTGTAAATTAATAGATTAGATTGAATAAGTAATCTCATCAGGTCAGTTTATAAATAAGTAGTTAGATGACATAAATAACTTTACGTAGTGATAAATAGGTAGGCTAGATGAATTAATTAACCAGGCTAGATTACAAAAGTTGATAAATCTTTGATATACTGCAATTGTACTATAACTTAATGAATAATAAATTAATGATAAAGCCTTTATCTTCTAAACCATATTTTAGTGCAATTCATCTTACTCATAGGCACTGATATTGAAATATGCTAATAGAATTACCAAGGTCAAATTGAAAACGAAATATAAACATTTAAGTTTTAGATTTATTATTTAGAAGTTTAATTTGAATTCTCGTCACTTTCTTTCACGACTGTAGGTTGCCAATTCCTGAAATAAGAGATTCGTATATTAATATATATTGAATAGAAATTCACAGTATCGTTTATATACATTATCAATAACATCACCTACTCTTTTTCCTTTTGTGATGAGATAGCGACAGCTTCGATATTCTTTTCATGTCTGGAATCCCTAAAAGCATATGAAAAAGTAAGAGCTAATCATATTGCAAATACATATTTAGAAATCATCTAATATTTTCAAATACTTACTTTGACCTAGCATAATTGTTCCTGAACCATTCAAAGGAATTGAAGAGGACTCCGATAGTTGATGACGTTGATCTACTTCATCAATTCTTCATCAAGATCTGAAAGTAGATTCATAAAATATAGAAAACCATATATTAATAAAGAAATGAAAAGAATTATTAACTGAGAATTCTTTCATATAGGTAATTAAATTATTTATATAAAATGTTAAACTAATTATAAATCTTCAGATGCAGTATAAATTTAGCTCTAATAAATGCAATGGATTTTTCTAGCTAATTTTGTTCATTATAAACTCATAATGTAGACTTTAATTAAATACCAAGAAAGTATAATATATCAAAAGGCTCACCTCTGGTTGGAGTTCTCCCTGCTAAATCCCTGGACGGTGTTCTCCTCCGACTACCTCCCTGGATGGAGTTCTCCCAGTCATAGAAAACTAGGGTCAAGTAGGTAAATTGCGGCACTTTAACTAACTGCGGTCTCTTATCTCAGAAACATTAATAACCATCATGGCTTCAAGGCACTCGTGAAATGAATAGAACCTATCATAAATTGACCTTAAATTATGATGTTCAACAATTCAGTATATAGCTAAACTAATTTCAGAATGATTTTGAGACTCTCTTAATAGGGTCACAATTAGAAATTAAAGAACCGAATTTGGCTGTGTAACCCTACCTATAGGTACACCAACTAGTTTTAAAATATATAGATTATCAGACCACTTTACTTAAGATACTAGGATAAGTTCCGAAATTTCGGACGGCTCCACATTTTCGGTCGCGTAAGAAAAACTATGTTAAATTAACTTTTATTTTAATTAGCTATTAGGTAGCTATATACTATATTTCATACGTGTCCGAAAATTTGAAATCGCCTGATAATTTGGAACTTACCCTATTCTGAGGACAGCGCAGTAACTGCCTAGCCTATGTAGAAGGGGTGTAAGTCATAAGCCCCCCCGGTCATGAGCCCCCCCGGTCATGAGCCCCCCTAGGTCATAAGCCCCCCTCCCCCGGTCAAGAGCCCCCCCGGTCATGAGCCCCCCTGTTTTTAAATCCTTATTTACCTATACTATTTAATCCTTATTGACACTTTTGTAGTTCATTACTGAATAGACATAAAATATATGTATATCGGGGGGCGTGCCGCCCCCGAACCCCCCTGCCAGATCATTAAACAATCATGAAGTGTGCAGTACAACAAACTAGCGGATACAACAAACTACATTAGTAACTCTCAGTTATTTCTATCTAAGTAATTCTTCATTTGTTTAACTAGGTAAATAAGGATTAAAAAAACAGGGAGGGGGGCTCGTGACCGGGGGGCTCGTGACCGGGGGGCTCATGACCGGGGGGGCTCGTGACTGGGGGGGCTCATGACCGGGAGGGCTCTTGACCGGGGGGGCTCTTGACCGGGGGGGCTCTTGACCGGGGGGCCTCTAGATAAATAAGTTAACATATAATAATTTAGGAAAATTAGTTTGGATATCAGTTTACAAACTGGAAGGCAGTAATCAAAATTTATTATTATAAAAGTTATAAAGTGATAATCAGCTCTTCAAATAACTACCTATATAAAGCCACCAAACTATCAATCACCAATATTTTAGAATATTTAGGCAGACATTTATCAATTCATTAATGGAAATAATTAATAATCGATCGGCAGCGATAATAATATTTAATGCATATAACGCTATTGTTTGCACTTAAATTAAAATGGTATTGAGGAGCGTTCACATTCAACACGTAACACACTTGAAACAAGATTTGAACTGAAAAGTGTTATGCGAATAAATTAGCTTTGAGGAAAGCATAAGTTGCCACTTACTCATTTGATTGAACTCACACATAAACTTAAAAAAAAAGTAGCACTAACTCTCATAGTAAGTTAATTTATACACCAGATAAATAAGATTAACAGTCTTTGTTGGTTACATTATCACACTATGTCATAGTTGTTTTAACTCACACCTAAACTTACAAAAAAGTAGCGCCAACTCACATAGTAAGTTAATTCATACACTGCAGAATACACTGGATTAACAGTCTTTGTGGGTTACTATAACACACTATGTCATAGTTGATTTAACTCGCACCTAAACTCAAAAAAGTAGTGTCAATTCTCATAGTAAGTTAATTCATACACCAGATACATTGAATTGACAATCTTTGTGAGTTACTTCAACACACTATATCCTAGTTGTTTTAACATATGTTCAAACTCCCAAAATGTAACTCCAACTCTCACAGTAAGTTGATTCAATCCATAAAATGATTTGAATTAACTATGTTTGGTGACACACACGTCATAGTTGTTTTGACACACATGAAAACATGAATATAGTCAAACCAACTCACGTAATAAATTGATTCAAAGCATAAATTGTTGACCCATTAAATATGAGTAAACTTTTTTCTCTGTGTAGGAATTATACCTACTGTGTCTTATAGGAATTATACCTACTGTGTATTATAGGAATTATACCTACTGGGTCTTATAGGAATTATACCTACTGTGTATTATAGGAATTATACCTACTGTGTCTATAGGAATTATACCTACTGTGTCTATAGGAATTATATATACCTACTGTGTCTATAGGAATTATACCTACTGTGTCTTATAGGAATTATACCTACTGTGTCTTATAGGAATTATACCTACTGTGTCTTATAGGAATTATACCTACTGTGTCTATAGGAATTATACCTACTGTGTATTATAGGAATTATACCTACTGTGTATTATAGGAATTATACCTACTGTGTCTTATAGGAATTATACCTACTGTGTCTTATAGGAATTATACCTACTGTGTCTTATAGGAATTATACCTACTGTGTCTATAGGAATTATACCTACTGTGTCTATAGGAATTATACCTACTGTGTCTATAGGAATTATACCTTCTGGGTCTTATAGGAATTATACCTACTGTGTCTTGGCAGGAATGGTATTGTAAACAATAAGGATTGTACTTCAACTCAGTTTAATGAATTATCTAAATTACTCCGCTTTATTTAAGAGCCATTATATATGGGCCGCCATTTTACTTTTCATGACGTCATAATCCAAAATTTTCTTGTTTCGATTATGTAGCCATGATACAGCAAACTGTATCCATGGTACAGCAAACTGTATCCATGCTACAGCAAACTGTAGCTATGGTACAGCAAACTGTAGCCATGATACAGAAAACTGTAGCCAAGATACAGCAAACTGTAGCCATGATACAGCAAACTGTAGCCATGATACAGCAAACTATAGCCATGGTACAGCAAAATGTAGCCATGATACTGCACACTGTAGCCATGATACAGCAAACTGTAGCCATGATACATCAAACTGTAGCCATGATACAGCAAACTGTAGCCATGATACAGCAAACTGTAGCCATGATACAGCAAACTGTAGCCATGATACAGCAAACTGTAGCCATGGTACAGCAAACTGTAGCCATGATACAGCAAACTGTAGCCATGATACAGCAAACTGTAGCCATGATACAGCAAACTGTCGCCATGATACAGCAAACTGTAGCCATGATACAGCAAACTGTAGCCATGGTACAGCAAACTGTAGCCATGATACAGCAAACTGTCGCCATGATACAGCAAACTGTCGCCATGGTACAGCAAACTGTCGCCATGGTATAGCAAACTGTAGCCATGATACAGCAAACTGTAGCCATGGTACAGCAAACTGTAGCCATGATACAGCAAACTGTCGCCATGGTACAGCAAACTGTCGCCATGATACAGCAAACTGTAGCCATGATACAGCAAACTGTAGCCATGGTACAGCAAACTGTAGCCATGATACAGCAAACTGTCGCCATGATACAGCAAACTGTCGCCATGGTACAGCAAACTGTCGCCATGATACAGCAAACTGTCGCCATGATACAGCAAACTGTAGCCATGATACAGCAAACTGTAGCCATGGTACAGCAAACTGTAGCCATGATACAGCAAACTGTAGCCATGATACAGCAAACTGTCGCCATGATACAGCAAACTGTCGCCATGGTACAGCAAACTGTACCCATGGTACAGAAGACTGTAGCCATGATACAGCAAACTGTAGCCATGATACAGCAAACTGTAGCCATGATACAGCACACTGTAGCCATGATACAGCAAACTCCGTCAAAAGTAAATGAATTTACTGGTTTCCTGCTAAGCAGATTTTTTTATAATAATGATTCATTCCTAATTAGCATTACTATGTCTTTTACAATCCATTTCTGACGTCACAGTAAGTGTTCTTTTTCTTTCAGATGGTGTTTAGATGACCGGACGAAAGTACTTCACTTTTCAATGGCGTAAATTGAAACTGTTCAGTTCAGTGTGACGTCATGATTCTGTAAGTACTTTCATTTTATTCTTCACGATTTTTTCCACTTATTCATATTTTCTTCTTTTTATTCCATTTTCTATGATTTATATCATTGTTTTTTCATTTTTATTATATTTTTATATATTTTCTACGGTGTTCTTCATATATTTTTAATATCAATTTTCTTTCGTTTTCGTTATGCCTTTTCGATCTGAGTTAATTCGCATATGGAAATAAACATCAGTCATTTAGAGGTAAGTTCTGAGTTGTTGTATGCTTACACATTTTCGGACACGTAAAAAAAAAGTATATAATATTTAAGATAAATAATAATAATAATATATGTTTTCTTACATGCTCGAAAATGTTGAACTGTTCGATAACTTGGACATTACCCTATATTTTGCTTATATCTAATTTCATCATATTTATTTATAATATAAACAATGTAATATTTCATGCAATACTCGAAAAGAAAAGTTATGGTGGGCCCTACATAATCTACGATGTTCCCACCATAATTCCCCTTCTAGTATGAAATATTTTTAAAATAGTCTTTTTGTACGTACTTTTCACAAAGAAAAATAAATCAATTAAATAATACAATGTTTAAACATTATTCACCCAATCTTTAAAAGGAAATTTTCTTAATATATTAAATATTTTTAAATATATTTTAGTAATTCTTTTGTTATATGTTAAAATAAAGTAATTACAGGGAACTTTATAACTTTAACTATGAAATAAATACGTAATATTTTAATTAATCTTTAGAATTTTATAAATAATAAATTCAAGAAATAAAATTAATTATTTTCCATGTATATTAGATACTTTTATCTTATATTTTTCTGATTACGGTACATATGTGAAATAGAAAAATAAACAAAAGTACGAAAATATACAATGAAAAATAAAGCGTCACCCAACTAGGATAAGTTCCGAGTCATCGGACAGTTCCACATTTTCGGTCAGAAAAAAGTACAAAATTGTCTTTTAACTCGTTATTTTAATTGGTATCCATGATACCTGTAGGTATCATGGATACCAATTAAAATAACGAGTTAAAATGTCACATTGTACTTTTTTTCTGATCGAAAGTGTGAAACTGTCCGATGACTCGTAACTTACCTCTGTTAAATCGAATAAAACCATTAAATGTGCTGTTTATCCCTAATGATGTACAAACAGTCTATAAAAAAGTAACCGTGACTGGTCTAACCTTGAAGATCTCTTATGGAAATATTTATACCATTAACACGGGAATAATCGTCAGGTGATTAGTGTGTGCAACTTTTGAGAATTAATTAAAAGGATTGAAAAAATAATGGAGAATGATTCAAATTAAAAAAAAACTTAATGAGTAAAAACAATTTTAATGATTATTTTCAATTAATTAAAACAATATTTTTTAATGATTAAAATTATATTTTAAATAATTAGATAGGTTTCTCTTTAGATAATTTTTTTTATAATATCCGTAAAATCTGTTGGTCTTCCAGGATATTTATTCAATTTATTCAATTTATTTATTCAATTTATTCAATTTATTCAATTTATTCAATATATTCAATTTATTTATTCAATTTATTCAATTTATTTATTCAATTTATTTATTCAATTTATTCAATTTATTCAATTTATTTATTCAATTTATTCAATTTATTTATTCAATTTATTCAATTTATTTATTCAATTTATTCAATTTATTTATTCAATTTATTCAATTTGTTAGGCAAAATAACTAATTACTAATTCTAATTCAAACAATACAACAGTTTGTCTAAACATCGGATAAATTTATTAGGGTAGAAGTACCAAATACGAAATGAATATAAAATGAAAATTTCAAAAGATTATCTAAAGAAAAAACACTTTATTAACTTTGGGTAAATTACTATAGTTCACGTCCCTACTTCAATTAGGGACGTGAACTAGGAAGGGGGTATTTGGATCGGTTCCTAGTTCACGTTCCTAAATGAAATAGGAACGTGAACTAGGAAGGGGGTATTTGGATCGGTTCCTAGTTCACGTCCCGAAATGAAATAGGAACGTGAACTAGGAAGGGGGTATTTGGATCGGTTCCTAGTTCACGTCCCGAAATGAAATAGGAACGTGAACTAGGAAGGGGGTATTTGGATCGGTTCCTAGTTCACGTCCCGAAATGAAATAGGAACGTGAACTATAGGAAGGGGGTATTTGGATCGGTTCCTAGTTCACGTCCCGAAATGGAATAGGGACGTGAACTAGGAAGGGAGTATATGGATCGGTTCCTAGTTCACGTTCCTAAATGAAATAGGAACGTGAACTAGGAAGGGGGTATTTGGATCGGTTCCTAGTTCACGTCCCGAAATGAAATAGGGACGTGAACTAGGAAATTTACTTAACTTTGATTTGAAAGTTAATTTTTCCTTTGATAAAATAGTTAAATTTTTTTTAGCTAGGTATGTTCTAAATACCTATCACATACTTTTTTAAAAATGTTATAGCAATTCTTATTAATTAATTAATAATAAATAAATATGTAAAACAACTTTTTCTCACTTTTCAATACATAGAATCATTTTCGCTTACACAGTTTTTATTTACATATTATGATCACATTCATATATGTAATATATGACACTATAACATAAAATGCGTGTGTAGCATTGGATAATTAGCAGACTCTTGATTATCATTCTATTGAAAGATCATAAGCATGAAAATTAATCAATTTCATGGTTCTGTAACTCTAAATAGTTTGGAAAATTCTTCAGCAACATTTAGAACTTTAGGAAACTTCTAAAACTGATCTTTGGACGCAAGAATATAATAGGATGACGTTAAATATATTTAATATAATTAATTAATTCATTATTGTTTTAAAACAGCTTGGATAAGTTTCGAGTTACCGGACGGTTCCACATTAATGATCAGATAGAAAAAAATAATTTTAAACTTATATTTCAATTGGTATCCACGATACCTACAGGTATCATGGTATCCCCTGTATCCATGTAGGTATCCATGATACCTATAAGTATCATGGATATCAATTAGATTAAAAGTTAAATAATAATTAATATTTGCTTTCTCTACCCCACAGACTAAATCCAATTTATTTAAAAAAAAACTATTCATGCATACAATAATTATTCATTAATTCCTAACCGAGATAAACCGATATGGTATTTCGTTAACTCGTTCATAGCATAGACTATGTATTATACATAGTGTAGACTGTAGGGCACCTAGCGAACCTACGTGAAAACCCCTACCTGAAAACGTCTAAAGGTTAATTAGAAAATTAAGTGAAGTTTTGCGGTAATGTGCTTAGCACGATCTGCAAAAGGATCTAAAGATCTCTCTATAATAACCATCGGAAGATCATTTCTTCATCGCTATAATTATAAGCTGAATAATAGTCTGTGTGAATGATGCGCACGCATGCTCTTAGTGCCGTACACACGCAGGCTTTTTTAAGTCTTTCCACCAGACATTTTGCTAAGCTCCTCCTACTTTTCAACGAGAATATAAGAAAAAACGACATAATTGTTATTTATTTTAGTTGTTATCCATGATACCTGCAGGTATCATGGATACCAATGAAAATAAAATAGTAATTATGATATCGTTTTTTCTTATATGACCGAAGATGTGAAACTGACCGATAATTCGTAATTTACCCTAGTACGATCCCACAAGTTAATATTTTTAATCAAGGAATCTTCCATTTCCCCACCGTAGCTTGGCGTGTGGGTATGCACTTGTACGACTTTACTGCCTTCAAGCCGCTGCAAAGTAAGAGTGTTCTATCTGCAGTCAATTAGCTGCATTCAAGCCTATGCATTGAAATTAATCTGTGCAATAAGATATCTAATGAATTGATATGGCTTCTGCCTCCCTCTTCATCAATTGAATATAATTAATAAGATTACATCTAATAGCCATTTATTAATGAACCAATCAGTCAATAATAAAGGATAATGTTCATCAAATTATAAACATTTTCCTACCATTTTTCATTCCCCCTTTCCTCATCAAAGCCCCCCCCCCTGCACCCCCCCCCCCCTTCCAAAAGTTCCTAATTAAAAGTAGTTCATTTGTAAAGTGATCAGAAAATGATCGGATTTTAGATTGACTTTTAATAAAAGACACGGTTACTTTCGATTGACTTGGACCTGGTTAATTACTGGCGACTGATTAGCTAATGTAGAGGAGCGGCCAAATGAGGCACAAAACCCAACCAGAAAATAGCGCTGGTGAGGTCGAGAATTGCGCAAAATTATACACAATCTGTCGGAATATTTGAATTTTGCGGATCATCTAGAATTGTGTTTACGTTAAATGTTAATGGTATTTTATCGTACTATCGAACATTTTCGTCGATCTTCTTCAAGGGGGGGGGGGGGGGGTGTCCGACGAAACACAATAGAATATAATTATTTTAATTTACAATAGATTTTAGTCGAATTATTTATATTCGTAGATAGATGATTATCTATTATTTATTATTTATATCTAATTGCTCTAATTATTTGATTATTATGAGATAATTAGAAATTGTCTAATTATTTTTTATAGTTGCAGATTAAAAACATGTAGGTATGTTCAAGAGAAAAAGTTATGGTTGAAACATACGATTATAATGAGACTTAATCTCTTCTATGGCCCCACCATAACTCTATCTCTATCTTCTATGGCCCCACCATAACTTTCTGACATCATCACAGGAGTGTATCTAAGAAATGTTCAGTAGTGTTGGGTGATGTTTTTCCGTAGATTTTTTATGTTTTCACATTAGCGAAAAGAAAGCGTATTATATTGGATTAGAAGCCATGTAAAATCTATGTACTAAACACTCGCACACAACATGTACAATATTATAACATGGGGAGAAAAATAGGGTAGAATATATTTAGAAAAATATGAAGAAAACATAATTACAAACAAAAATTAATTTGTACCTATATAGGGTAGTTTCTCAATTATCGGTCAGTTCCACATTTTCGGTCATATAAGAAAAAACGATATAATAATAATTATTTCACTAAGATTGGTTGAGTAAAAACAACCCGGGTTGGTTGTTTTTACTCAACCAATCCTAGTGAAATAATTATTACTATATACCTGAGTGACCGAAAATGTGGAACTGACCGATAATTGAGAAATTACCCTATTAAAATAATAATATATTGCCTTAAGAAATAATTTGTTAAGTATTCATTGATAGAGTTTTAATTCTTTTCTCTACATGACAAGGCCATGTGTTGCATACAGTTGGCATTGTTTTTTTGTTTTGTTCATTAGCTAATCTGAGGACATTTGATACCATGGGATTGGAGAGGGACAGGATTGGGATGTGACCAGTTGATTGGGGCACAGGTACTATCGGGGTGAAGATACAGTGATGATGTACTATCGGGTAAAAGATACACAGTGAAAAGTACTATCGGGTAAAAGTTACACTTTTTAAAGTACTATCGGGTACATTAATATCACACAATTACTAAACTGATAGTATGTCGAAATTAAACTGTACCTTCGTATGATTGTATGGAAATAGTAATAGACAGTTGATACTATTGAGAGAGAAACCTATGCTATGGTGGGGCCATAGAAGATTGTGGGAGAAAGTTATGGTGGGGCCATAGAAGATTGAGAGAGAAAGTTATGGTGGGGCCATAGAAGATTGAGAGAGAAAGTTATGGTGGGGCCATAGAAGATTGAGAGAGAAAGTTATGGTGGGGCCATAGAAGATTGAAAGAGAAAGTTATGGTGGGGCCATAGAAGATTGAGAGAGAAAGTTATGGTGGGGCCATAGAAGATTGAAAGAGAAAGTTATGGTGGAGCCATAGAAGATTGAAAGAGAAAGTTATGGTGGGGCCATAGAAGATTGAAAGAGAAAGTTATGGTGGGGCCATAGAAGATTGAAAGAGAAAGTTATGGTGGGGCCATAGAAGATTGAAAGAGAAAGTTATGGTGGGGCCATAGAAGATTGAAAGAGAAAGTTATGGTGGGGCCATAGAAGATTGAAAGAGAAAGTTATGGTGGAGCCATAGAAGATTGAAAGAGAAAGTTATGGTGGGGCCATAGAAGATTGAAAGAGAAAGTTATGGTGGGGCCATAGAAGATTGAAAGAGAAAGTTATGGTGGGGCCATAGAAGATTGAAAGAGAAAGTTATGGTGGGGCCATAGAAGATTGAAAGAGAAAGTTATGGTGGGGCCATAGAAGATTGAGAGAGAAAGTTATGGTGGGGCCATATATAGAAGATTGAGAGGGGAATAATCGTCTATGGCCTCACCATATATTGTCAGGGGTACTTGGAATATTAATTCCAAAATTTGTAATTCCTTAAAACTCATTTTTTATTAACTAATTTCTATATTTATTATATAAATTAATTATTCATTCATATTATTATTTAATTACCAACATTATTTGTATGACACACAAAAAAAATCTTAATCGAATACAAAAAGAAAAAATAATTAAAACAGCGAGTAAAGCATCTTTTTCCTTATATGCTCGAATATGTGCAACCTATGTATTTAACAGACTCAAGCGTATTGCAATAAACATGTAAAATAACGCTATTAATTTCTGTCGCTGATGGTATATTTGATAGTACTATTTATAGTTTAGAGGGTCAGTTGCAGTTGTAGTAACTCCAACTTATATATCCTTACTCGGTAAGGTTTGACCCGCTGTCAGATGTACGATAGAGTGTTTATAAATGTTATAATAACAACGCTACGTGAAATCACCGATTCGTATTATTTTGATATTGTGTATTAGTTATACACTTATAACTATATACAATATAAATATATATTAGAAATCTATTATCTATTTTAATTTAAAATAAGTTTAAGTTTTATAAATCACAGTTGTTTAATTTCTCATTATTTTCCAATCACAATAATTCGCAGAATGCGGGAAGGTCATATTTTAGCCGTCATTTATTTATTTATCATATTGTTATTCGCTTAACTGAAAAAGTATTCAACCAAATTGTCTGAAATTTTGTGAAACGATTGGGTCAGTGTCCAGTGACCTGATGGTAGAATTTTGGGAGTGACCCGGTCAAAGGTCAAGGTCATGGTCATTTATAACTCAAAAAGTATTGAACCATATTGCATGAAACTTGGTGGGTCGATTGGTTATTATCCAGTTAGCAGTTTATTAAATTTTGGGAGAGAACAAGTCAAAGCGGCGGTAAAGGTAAGCGCTCTACCGAGTGCACATAATCTAGTTTATCGTATTGTACCCAGACCAATTATAAAATGTATACAAGCGTTATATAATATTATTAGTGCTTTTCTTTTTAAAATTAGTAAACTGCTGTCCCTCTACATCTGTCCCTTTACATCTGTCCTTTTACATGTATCTCTTTACATCTGTCCCTTTATATCTGTCCCTTTACATCTGTCCCTTTACATCTGCCCTTTACATCTGTCCTTTTACATGTATCTCTTTACATCTGTCCCTTTACATCTGTCCCTTTACATCTGTCCCTTTACATCTGCCCTTTACATCTGTCCTTTTACATGTATCTCTTTACATCTGTCCCTTTACATCTGTCCCTTTACATCTGTCCCTTTACATTTGTCTCTTTACATCTGTCCCTCTACATCTGTCCCTCTACATCTGTCCCTCTACATCTGTCCCTTTACATCTGTCCCTTTACATCTGTTCCTTTACATCTGTCCCTTTACATCTGTCCCTTTATATCTGTCCCTTTACATTTGTCCTTTTACATCTGTCCCTCTACATCTGTCTCTTTACATCTGTCCCTCTACATCTGTCTCTTTACATCTGTCCCTCTACATCTGTCTCTTTACATCTGTCCCTTTACATTTGTCTCTTTACATCTGTCCCTTTACATCTGTCCCTTTACATCTGCCCTTTACATCTGTCCTTTTACATGTATCTCTTTACATCTGTCCCTTTACATCTGTCCCTTTACATCTGTCCCTTCACATCTGTCCCTTTACATTTGTCTCTTTACATCTGTCCCTCTACATCTGTCCCTCTACATCTGTCCCTCTACATCTGTCCCTTTACATCTGTCCCTTTACATCTGTTCCTTTACATCTGTCCCTTTACATCTGTCCCTTTATATCTGTCCCTCTACATCTGTCCTTTTACATCTGTCCCTCTACATCTGTCTCTTTACATCTGTCCCTCTACATCTGTCTCTTTACATCTGTCCCTCTACATCTGTCTCTTTACATCTGTCCCTTTACATTTGTCTCTTTACATCTGTCCCTTTACATCTGTCCCTCTACATCTGTCCCTTTACATCTGTCCCTTTACATCTGTTCCTTTACATCTGTCCCTTTACATCTGTCCCTTTATATCTGTCCCTTTACATTTGTCTCTTTACATCTGTCCCTCTACATCTGTCCCTCTACATCTGTCCCTCTACATCTGTTCTTTTACATCTGTCCCTCTACATCTGTCTCTTTACATCTGTCCCTCTACATCTGTCCCTCTACATCTGTCTCTTTACATTTGTCTCTTTACATCTGTCCCTTTACATCTGTCCCTTTACATCTGTCCCTCTACATCTGTCCCTCTATATCTGTCCCTCTACATCTGTCTCTTTACATCTGTCCCTCTACATCTGTCTCTTTACATCTGTCCCTCTACATCTGTCTCTTTACATCTGTCCCTTTACATTTGTCTCTTTACATCTGTCCCTTTACATCTGTCCCTCTACATCTGTCCCTTTACATCTGTCCCTTTACATCTGTTCCTTTACATCTGTCCCTTTACATCTGTCCCTTTACATCTGCCCTTTACATCTGTCCTTTTACATGTATCTCTTTACATCTGTCCCTTTACATCTGTCCCTTTACATCTGTCCCTTCACATCTGTCCCTTTACATTTGTCTCTTTACATCTGTCCCTCTACATCTGTCCCTCTACATCTGTCCCTCTACATCTGTCCCTTTACATCTGTCCCTTTACATCTGTTCCTTTACATCTGTCCCTTTACATCTGTCCCTTTATATCTGTCCCTTTACATTTGTCTCTTTACATCTGTCCCTCTACATCTGTCCTTTTACATCTGTCCCTCTACATCTGTCTCTTTACATCTGTCCCTCTACATCTGTCTCTTTACATCTGTCCCTCTACATCTGTCTCTTTACATCTGTCCCTTTACATTTGTCTCTTTACATCTGTCCCTTTACATCTGTCCCTCTACATCTGTCCTTTTACATCTGTCCCTCTACATCTGTCTCTTTACATCTGTCCCTCTACATCTGTCTCTTTACATCTGTCCCTCTACATCTGTCTCTTTACATCTGTCTCTTTACATTTGTCTCTTTACATCTGTCCCTTTACATCTGTCCCTTTACATCTGTCCCTCTACATCTGTCCCTCTATATCTGTCCCTTTACATCTGTCCCTTTACATCTGTTCCTTTACATTTGTCTCTTTACATTTGTCTTTTCACCCCCCTCTCCTGTAGGTCGGGTTGACGGGCCCTCTTCCTCCCCTCGGGCACCCTTCTCCTAATTACGTTTCAGTCCCTCAAAAATTAGAGTTATTAAAGCAGGCAGAGGCTAATTATCAGGCAATTGGAGAATGCTCTTCGTGAGTACATAGGGCAAAGGGACAATCACCAAATGGGAATTAAACTCGTCAAAATTTCAATATTTTACCACTCATTATTTTAAAAATACATCAAAACATAGGTATTAAAAATTATTAAAAAAATTTATATTTGAATTGGTATCCAAGATACCTGCAGTATCATGGATACCAATTAAAATAACGCGTTTAAATATTTATACTTTTTTTCGTCAATCAATATATTTTAATAAATAATAGGGCAAGTTACGTGATATCGGACAGTTCCACATTTTCGATCATATAAGAATAAAGATAATTTTTTTTTAATTTACTCGTTATTTTTTATAATTAATTAAAATAACGAATAACATTTAACCTATTGATCATATTCTTTTTTTATGATCGTAAAAGTGGACCCGTCCGATAACTCAGAACCTCCCTATTTCATTACAGATTTTCAAACATGGCTTGTGATTCCACAATGCATTAATCTTCTCTCCTGATTTATTTTATTGACTGATAGGCAGGAGCAATAATTTAACTACTCCATTAACGTGCCTATATACACTGATCACATTCATAAATTAAATGAAAACACCCCCCTTTTAATTACTCTGTAAAGCATTAATTTGCAAGCAATAAAGCCTCACCTTCCGATAGAGTGTATATTCATCTTCACTGTTTATACTCAGTTTCTAGCTCTCTTATTTTTTCCATGCAATTATAGGGTGAATTAAAGAAAGGGACTGCAAAGTAGAAAATTATCCTCGCATCTAACCAGCAATGGAAGATGGTGGATAATTGCCTCTAGTTCATCAATGTCTTCATTAATTACTAATTACTAATTTAATATTTATTAGCATTTGTGACAATATGCTTTTAAAATTATAGATCCTGGTAATATTATAGACGGGGAGAATTAGGCCCATACTATAATGGCAGTGTCACCGCCGCGGTGCTACTGCTTCTTAAAATCCAAAGTATACTAGGCGGTGATAACGCGGCGTTACTGCCGCGTTATCACCGCTTGCAAAGTATACTGGGCAGTGAGAACGCGGCGTATGTACACAGCTCTATAAGATTAACGTTTATTTTAATTATTGTACAAGCTCATTTTTAGAGCAATATAAAAAGCTAACTTTTATTTTTTATTAAAAGCTAACTTTAAGCTTTCATAAAAGCTAACTTTTTATAAAAAGCTAACTTTTAGAGCAGCGGAACGTTTGGTGTTTGGCGTGAACTGCGATCAACAAAATAACCGAACATGTTCAATTAATAGATAAATGAATTATATGAGATTATGTATGAATATATTGAATTAATGAAGGAATATGAATATTTACCATCAGAAAAATATAATTTTCGCATTAGGAGAAACCTTAAAATATACCTAATAATAACATCAAAAATAATGCAATAGCGAGATGTAGTTAGAATGATTGATACCACGTTATTTAACGTACCAACAGTCGCTAGATATTGAATAGCAGTGTACTTTCCCCGTTATAAATAACGGAGTTTCAATAGAAATTGAATGTTGATTCAAAATTAATGGGGAATCAATAGTAAAAGAAAAAAATATATAAAATTTATATAAAAAGAAAATTTAGCTATACAAAAAATATGTATCTAAATAAAAATTTATGTAAATAAATATATATGTATATAGAAAATTGTTTAAATGAAAAATTATGTTAAGAATTATATATAAAAAAAATATAGCTACATATTCTTTTAAATAATATTTGTATTGGGATATCTTCTACTTTAAACTGGTCTCTGTATGTGCTTATACTTTGACTGCCGCGGTGAAACTGCCCAGTATACTTTGCAAGCGGTGCTACTGCGGCGGTGGTAACGCGTCCAGATGCGGTGCCACCGCCTAGCGCCGTAGCAACGCAGACTGCCAAGGCGGTAGCACCGCCAGTATACTTTGCAACTTTGCTTTTCCATTAATTTAACCGTGATTAATTGAAGATGCGTAAACAGGGCAGTAGCACCGCGGTAGTGGTACTGCCAGTATAGTATGGGCCTTGAAGAGTATTGAATGCTTCTATGTACATGAACGGTATATAGTATTCGATACCATTTCTTTTCGTCTGTCATATTCTTAAGATCTATGATTTATAAAACATATTGTCACAACCCTAGTGACAATATGCTTTATAAATTATAGCGAATAGTATAGACGGAGAGAATTAAAGAGTATTGAATGGTTCTACATCAGCGGTATATAGTATTCGATACCATTTCATTTCGTGTGTGATATTCTTTAGTTTCCAATTTAGATCTATGTTTTTAGAAACATGTATATTGTGCCCACCCATTGATATGTAGATTACAAGATGAATAATCTTAGTGTTTTAAATTCTAAACCTCAATAACTTATTCGACAGTTTTTCGATTTGAATTCATTTCGTTTGAAAACAATCATAAAATTAATTCAAAAAGTATCCAACCAAATTTGGTGTGACGATTAGGTCAAAGGTCAAGGTCATTCATAACTCAAGTATTATTGGATGGTTAATGTCATTTCTAAACGGTGGCGAAGGTATGCGCTCTACGATTGCCCGTCATCTAGGTTCTTTTAAAACACATTTCTATATCTAAGGTGGAGTAGACACTTACAGTAGTTGTACACTGGGGCTCTAGCAACCCGCACTGGATAACAGAGGATCCACTTCGTTCACCTCCAACTAACCCTGTGGATGACTATGTGGGATGGGGAATTCTAGACCCACTCTGAGAAAAAATACGAGTCAAATTGACTCTAAATTCGAGTTTTCAGTTTGTCCCGAAACCAGATCAAAAATTTGACTCATCTTAACATTCTACTCAAAAACAAGAGTCATATTGACTCCTAATTCATAGACACATTGACTCAGGTAGAGTCAATCAAGAAAAAAGACTCCAACATTGGAGTTTTGGCAGTCTTGACTCAATCGATGAGTCAGGTTGACTCGCAATTTTTTCTCATTGCAGTTTTAATTGATTTATGTTAATGATGATAATTATTCCATTTACTCCAGTTTTATAAACTTTAATCTTCTGTTTCGACTTTACCAGATTCAGAAAATTTCCTTGCACACATCTAACCAATATTAAGGAAGTCTAAAAAATAATAAAGTTTAAAATTTGCAACACATTACTAATAAGACCTGTACTTATTTATATTAAAAAATAATTATCTTGAAATTTGTGCCTTAGATATTTTCAACATAAATTTATTTATTTAATTAAATTTATTATTCGATATTACAATCTGTATTTTTTTAAACATATTTTCTATTTAAATGGAAAAAAAATGTATATAAAAATGTTGAAGAAAAAAAATCCACCTAAAATAATTTTATTTTAATTTTTTTCTGCTTAAAAATTTAGCTTGATAGTGTAGGTGTGTAGGTATTAGTGTAGTTATTAGTGTAGGTATTAGTGTAGGTATTAGTGTAGGTATTAGTGTAGGTATTACTGTAGGTATTAGTGTAGGTATTACTGTAGGTATTAGTGTAGGTATTACTGTAGGTATTAGTGTAGGTATTACAGTAGGTATTAATGTAAAATCTCTGTAAGGTTTTTATTTTAATGCCATTAGAAATATTTAAATTATAATAATTATCATTATATTGTTTTTTCTCATATGACCGAATAAGTGAAACTGACCGATAATTCATAACTCACCCTAGTATTTATTGACAGTCATTATAATAATGATATACTCTCTTTATTATATAATACAGTGTTATCATATAATGTAGATATGTAGTACGATGTGTAGTACAAAAAGATATTAGATAAAGGAAACACTACTGTTGTTACTAAGTGAGTAAAAAGAGTAATAGAACATAATGAGAAAAATACGACACATATCAGGTAGTAATTATTTCATACCCGATAATTATATAATAATAATATTATGAATGTATTATGAAGATATACAAATAATAATGGATAATCTATATGTTTTTGACGTGTTTTTAAAATGTCTTGCTAACATTTATGTACATTCTACTTTATAGTAAAAACTATACACTATAAATGATAAAATATCCCATTTATAGTATCTGTATTTATTCGTATCACTTGTTTTTTATAGTTTCGAAATTTCTTCTCCACGGACATATCAGAACGTTGTATTAAATAAAAATTATTAGATTTTAAAGGTTAAATTTGAATTGGTTGACATTTAAAATAATCTCAACTTAATATGGTAATTAGTTAATTCTAAAAAACTAGATGTGTAACTTCCAGTTATGGGACAGTTTCACATTTCCGGTCATTCAATGAAAAGTAAATAGAATTTAACATATCAACTGATCTTATTATTTGGTATCTATGATACCTGCCCATATAAAAAATCTGGATTCTAATTATATTTTAACTCGTTATTTTAATTGGTATCCATGATACCTGTAATTGGTATCCATGATACCTCCATACACCATGGATACCAATTAAAACAAGGTGTTAAAGTTTATATTTTTCTTACATGATCGAAAATGTTGAATCTGTAGATCAAAAATCTTAGTCAGTTTCCGTTGATTATTATTATAGGTCTTCTACCTAAGCATATCTTTACTAATTAAGTACTATTAAATTGTTTAATGGGCGGTACAGAACAAATGCTAACAACTGTACCTTCTAAAATAAAAAGAATAACATTAGTGAATCACTCTGTCATTGCATTAATTGTCATTCTCTGTCTATTAATTACTATTATTATGCTCTGTGTTATTGAATTTAAATCTTTGTACTTCTACCAGAGAGAAACTTATGGTGGGGCCATAGGAGATTATTGGAGGTCTCTCTCAATATCCTATGGCCCAACCATAACTTTCTCTCTTAATCTTCTATGGCCCCACTATAACTTTCATCTTGTGTACATTGGAATTTAAAAAAAAATTAATTATCCTAACCCAATATTAATACAACATTGTCTCAATATTGTTACAACATTGTCTCAATATTATTACAATATTGTCTCAATATTATTACAACATTGTCTTAATATTATTACAATATTGTCTCAATATTATTACAACATTGTCTCAATATTATTACAACATTGTCTCAATATTATTACAACATTGTCTCAATATTGTTACAACATTGTCTCAATATTATTACAACATTGTCTAAATATTATTACAACATTGCCTCAATATTATTACAACATTGTCTCAATACTATTACAACATTGTCTCAATATTATTACAACATTGTCTCAATACTATTACAACATTGTCTCAATATTATTACAATATTGTCTCAATATTATTACAACATTGTCTTAATATTATTACAATATTGTCTCAATATTATTACAACATTGTCTCAATATTATTACAATATTGTCTCAATATTATTACAACATTGTCTCAATATTATTACAATATTGTCTCAATATTATTACAACATTGTCTCAATATTATTACAACATTGTCTCAATATTATTACAACATTGTCTCAATATTGTTACAACATTGTCTCAATATTATTACAACATTGTCTAAATATTATTACAACATTGCCTCAATATTATTACAACATTGTCTCAATACTATTACAACATTGTCTCAATACTATTACAACATTGTCTCAATATTATTACAATATTGTCTCAATATTATTACAACATTGTCTTAATATTATTACAATATTGTCTCAATATTATTACAACATTGTCTCAATATTATTACAATATTGTCTTAATACTATTACAACATTGTCTCAATATTATTACAACATTGTCTCAATATTATTACAACATTGTCTCGATATTATTACAACATTGTCTCGATATTATTACAACATTATCTCAATATTATTACAACATTGTCTCAATATTATTACAACATTGTCTCAATACTATTACAACATTGTCTCAATATTATTACAACATTGTCTCAATATTATTACAACATTGTCTCAATACTATTACAACATTGTCTCAATATTATTACAACATTGTCTCAATACTATTACAACATTGTCTCAATATTATTACAATATTGTCTCAATATTATTACAACATTGTCTTAATATTATTACAATATTGTCTCAATATTATTACAACATTGTCTCAATATTATTAAAACATTGTCTCAATATTATTACAACATTGTCTCAATATTGTTACAACATTGTCTCAATATTATTACAACATTGTCTAAATATTATTACAACATTGCCTCAATATTATTACAACATTGTCTCAATACTATTACAACATTGTCTCAATATTATTACTACATTGTCTCAATACTATTACAACATTGTCTCAATATTATTACAATATTGTCTCAATATTATTACAACATTGTCTTAATATCATTACAATATTGTCTCAATATTATTAAAACATTGTCTCAATATTATTACAATATTGTCTCAATATTATTACAACATTGTCTTAATATTATTACAATATTGTCTCAATATTATTACAACATTGTCTCAATATTATTACAACATTGTCTCAATATTATTACAACATTGTCTCAATATTGTTACAACATTGTCTCAATATTATTACAACATTGTCTCAATATTATTACAACATTACCTCAATATTATTACAACATTGTCTCAATACTATTACAACATTGTCTCAATATTATTACAACATTGTCTCAATACTATTACAACATTGTCTCAATATTATTACAACATTGTCTTAATATTATTACAATATTGTCTCAATATTATTACAACATTGTCTCAATATTATTACAATATTGTCTTAATACTATTACAACATTGTCTCAATATTATTACAACATTGTCTCAATATTATTACAACATTGTCTCAATATTATTACAACATTGTCTCGATATTATTACAACATTGTCTCGATATTATTACAACATTGTCTCAATATTATTACAATATTGTCTCAATATTATTACAACATTGTCTCAATATTATTACAACATTGTCTCAATACTATTACAACATTGTCTCAATATTATTACAACATTGTCTCAATATTATTACAACTTTGTCTCAATATTATTATAACATTGTCTCAATATTATTACAACATTGTCTCAACTGGCAATATTGTATATAGGTGTACTACACGTAGTATACAATAAAGGTTAGCCACGTGGTAAATATGTTCGCGCAATTTGCCGATTTACACAATCTCGAGAATGCGCTGCGAAATTTTAAACTCCGTTACCCTCCTAATGCCGAGTGTGTGTTAATAAATTCATTTTATTAACTATTAAATCTAATATTAATATATATGTGTATTGGAGGGCCGCCCCCAGTCACTTATATTGAAATTTTCAAAGCAATCGTCATTTATTTCTTGTCATCTATGTTGAATTTTTGAAAGTAATCTTCAAATATAAATGAAGATTACTTTTAAACTCTCATCATAAATGACCGCTAGTTGTATCCGCTAGTTTGTTGTACTGCACACTTCATGTTTGTTCAATGACCTGGCAAGGGGGTTTGGGGGGCGGCAATCCCCTCAATACACCTATTAGATTTCATAATAAATATAATGAAGGTATTAACACACGCTCGGCATTAGGGGGTTTAAAACGCGCAACGCATTCTCGAGATTGAGCAAATGGCGCAGAACAGCATGTGTGACATCATACTGAAGTCATTACTCTGGACTGCAATCTAGCACTTCATTTGGCGTTAGTCTAGTTAGTTGTTTAGTGTGTACACAGGAAGCTAAAGACATTAAATATAGTTCAGGTAGTTAGTAATAAATTAGTTAGCAATAGAGTTATTAGTTAGGATATTCAGTCACTTAATTCATTGTGAGGCAATTGGGATATATTCAAATTATATGGTGTCTTCAGTGTAATGAAATATATAGGTATAATAATGGATACACAGGGAGAAAGTTATGAGGGGGCCGTAGAAGATTGTGTGAACTTTCCTCTTAATCTTCTATGGCCCCACCATAACTTTCCCCTCCTAATCTTCTATGGTCACACCATAACTTTCCCTCCCAATCTTCTATGGCCCCACCATAACTTTCTCTCCTAATCTTCTATAGCCCCACCATAACTTTCCCTCCTAATCCACTATGGCCACACCATAACTTTCCTTCCAAATCTTCTATGGCCCCACCATAACTCTTCCTCCCAATCTTCTATGGCCCACCATAACTTTCTCCCATGCAAGCGTCACATCGAAAGGGTTTAATGTTAATTGTTTTGCATAATTAAATCCTCGTGTAAATAAATGTTTAACATTAGTGGAATATTTCATAGTAAAATGTATTATGAAATTTCTACCTGGAATGCATTATTTATGCTAATCTTCGGAATGGGAATTGCATATCCATTAGAAATAAGCATACACGATGCATGATTCCGAATAAATTAACCAATTCGACCCCTACCATTAGAGCTATTTAAGTAATAAATATTTGGAACAGTTAAGCATGGTGTTCATGGTGATGATAAATGTGTATGCAAAATATGTGACAAATTGAATGTACGCACACGGAGAGAAAGATATGGTGGGGCCATAGAAGATTAGGAGAGAAAGTTATGGTGGGGCCATAGAAGATTAGGAGAGAAAGTTATGGTGGGCCATAGAAGATTGAGAGGGAAAGTTATGGTGGGGTCATAGAAGATTAGGCGGGAAAGATATGGTGGGGCCATAGAAGATTAGGAGGGAAACATATGGTGGGGCCATAGAAGATTAGGAGAAAAAGTTATGGTGGAGCCATAGAAGATTAGGAGGGAAAGATATGGTGGGGCCATAGAAAATTAGGAGGGAAAGTTATGGTGGGGCCATAGAAGATTAGGAGGGAAACATATGGTGGGGCCATAGAAGATTAGGAGGGAAAGTTATGGTGGGGCCATAGAAGATTAGGAGGGAAACATATGGTGGGGCCATAGAAGATTAGGAGAAAAAGTTATGGTGGAGCCATAGAAGATTAGGAGGGAAAGATATGGTGGGGCCATAGAAAATTAGGAGGGAAAGTTATGGTGGGGCCATAGAAGATTAGGAGGGAAACATATGGTGGGGCCATAGAAGATTAGGAGGGAAAGTTATGGTGGGGTCATAGTGGATTAGGAGGGAAAGTTGGGGAAAGTTATGGTGGGCCATAGAAGATTAGGAGGGAAAGTTATGGTGGGCCATAGAAGATTAGGAGGGAAAGTTATGGTGGGCCATAGAAGATTAAGAGGGAAAGTTATGGTGGGCCATTGAAGATTAGGGGGGAAATTTATGGTGGGGTCATAGTGGATTAGGAGGGAAAGTTATGGTGGGGACATAGAAGATTAGGAGAGAAAGTTATGGTGGGGACATAGAAGATTAGGAGAGAAAGTTATGGTGGGGACATAGAAGATTAGGAGAGAAAGTTATGGTGGGGACATAGAAGATTAGGAGAGAAAGTTATGGTGGGGACATAGAAGATTAGGAGAGAAAGTTATGGTGGGGCCAAAGAAGATTGAGAGAGAAAGTTATGGTGGGGCCATAGAAGATTAGGAGGGAAAGTTATGGTGGGGACATAGAAGATTAGGAGAGAAAGTTATGGTGGGGCCAAAGAAGATTGAGAGAGAAAGTTATGGTGGGGCCATAGAAGATTAGAAGGAGAAGGTTATGGTGGGGCCATAGAAGATTAGGAGAAGAATATTAACAATATACAAGTTACAATAGTACAAGTATAACTACATTAGAAGCAACATCTAAATTGTAGATGTAAATAATTTATGCCCTTTTTTAAATATTTAATTTTCGCTTGAATATTTTATTTATACATATATAAATGTACATTTTGAAAATATACCTTAAATTTCTATGATCCGGGATAAAATTCTATCTGAGTATAAAATATTATACTATCATTTGCTAGTTCTAAAACATATTAAATATCTAAAACATATTAAATATATAAAACATATTAGATATCTAAAACATATTAAATATCTAAAACATATTAGATATCTAAAACATATTAAATATCTAAAACATATTAAATATCTAAAACATATTAAATATCTAAAACATATTAAATATCTAAAACATATTAAATATCTAAAACATATTAAATATATAAAACATATTAGATATCTAAAACATATTAAATATCTAAAACATATTAGATATCTAAAACATATTAAATATCTAAAACATATTAAATATCTAAAACATATTAAATATCTAAAACATATTAAATATCTAAAACATATTAAATATCTAAAACATATTAAATATCTAAAACATATTAAATATCTAAAACATATTAAATATCTAAAACATATTAAATATCTAAAACATATTGAATATCTAAAACATATTAGATATCTAAAACATATTAAATATCTAAAACATAATAAATATCTAAAACATATTAAATATCTAAAACATTTTAAATATCTAAAACATTTTAAATATCTAAATTATATTTCATAAGTACTATTTATCATTATCAAAATCTCACAAATCAGAATACGTGTTTTTCTGTGTCATCAATACATCAAATGCTGAGTCTTTTACATATGAGTTCACATTAGTTAATTCGAACATTGGAAAGAAAGATCATTTTTAAGACTCTATTCAATGCGCGGAAATGCGTACAATCCATCTGCAAGATAAATAGCTTCTTGGTGAATGTTAACAGAGTTGAAACTCCACGGAGACTATCCGCCTCATCTTTGAGTCCCAACTTATTCATGGATTTCCCATGGGTTTTCCACCGAAAAACAACCAACCAGAAGATTTTCCTAATATATTGTTTATTATTTGCAGTCGAGTTTTCGATTGATTTAAAATACATTAGCGAGGGATTTGACTTAGCCAGCGTAAAGTTTATTATTATATTCATGCCGTTGAATAATCTTGGCTTCTATTTTCTAGAATTCTGCGTTTTATAAAGTTTGTATATTTCTATATAAAAGCAGTGAAGTTGTGGAAGTGATACAGTCGTGTCCTTTGATTTGTGGAGTACTTACCAATACTATTCGTACGGGAGAGTCACAGTCAACGAGTGACTTGTACACTCCATCAGAAACTCTTAGGCTTCGCATATGTCAGTTGGTAGCAGTTAAACTAAGGTAATTTGGCCCTAGTTTAGGATTTAGTGTGTATCTCTATTTTTTCACACTGTTTCAATATGTGACTTCCATTTTTTCGCTACTGTAAAAACTATACAATAAGAGTTACATTTTAATGGTTATATATATATATTAGAGAAGGTGGAACCGTTCGCTAATTCAGAACTTCAAGTTTTCCAAATGAGAAAATTATTTCAGCGAAATTTCGTGAGTAAAGCTATTGTTACTATGAAATGCAAATTTCCCCATCCACCACCCAATACGTCCTCTCCCCCCCCCCCCTCTCTCCCTATTTCTGACCCCCCATTCCCCACACCCTCCCCGCCACTCGAACACGGACATTCATTGAGGCAATCTGTGACAGTGTAGCTCGTTACGGGGAAATTCCATCAATAACTTTATTGGAAAAACTGTATTCGCAAAATAAGAAAAGAGACACTTAGTGAATTTTGCGACAGTTGAGAATTAGTGGGTCAAAGTGACCAGTGGAGTTAGAATAACTTGGTCAAAAATTGACCAATACATAGTTATAGAAGATGCGTCAAATTGACCTTTACAGCTATACTACAGAGATTAACCCGTACACGGTTGATCAACTTTAACTTTGCTGATGTGCCACATCTACAGATTGCTGTCCCAAAATGAGGACACCCTCCATGCTCGGGTAAAACTGACTGTAAGAATTCTTTATGGTAGTCCATGAGTCCAGTCAAAAAAAATGGGATACACCACGGGCTCTTCCATTAATGGAGAGTCTGTGGTTAGAGCTGATCAGGTGGCAAGGACACGACCGTTACCCGCATCTCCTAAGGAAACTGGAGTGTGGTTGAATGCAATTCCCATACCGTCTTTGGGTACACAGCTTGATCCAGAGGTCCTGAGGGTAGCCATTGCTCTCAGAGTGGGTGCCAGAGGTTGTGAACCTCATTCTTTTGCGCTGTGGTAGTGAGATGGATATCAGAGGACTGCACGCTTTGCCTGTCTTGTAGGTACAGTTCTGGGCTTCATCCAAGACATGCCGGAAAGAATGATGTGATGAAACGGGCTTTGGAGAGAGCAGGACAACCTTCCGTGCTTGAGCCTTCCTGGACTTGGCAAAGGTGATGGTAAACGATAGTGACAAAATGTATACTACGAGATAAATACACTTTTGATCAAATAAGAAAAATATGTATGTAGGTAAGTAAATGAACATTTAAACTAGTTATTTTGCATTTAAAACTTTTTATTTACAATTTACCAATATAAACAAAAATTTACAATCAACGAGAAAAAATTGCACTCTGAGACAATTTCGACGGGGGAAATTCCAGCGGGGAAAATTCCGTCATAGAAAATTCCTAGAACCAATGCTCACATATACATAATATATGAACGTAAATGTGGAACCGTCCAATAACTGAGAACTTACATAAGATAAAATAAAGCAAAAGATCAAATAAAAAACAACTATATTCAATCGAACTGGAAAAAGTGACTGGTTTCTCTTCCATTTGAGCACACCGACCCCTGCCTATTTATTCATGAATCAAACCTGTAGTTGAAGTCACTAACTCAATTTCAGGATGTGTAATGTGCCACACTGGGCATCAAATATTGGCCATCTGTCTGTTAAACCTACAATTACTTCTAACCAAAAAACAACAGTATAGAGTAACTTACGAATTGTAGGACAGTTCCACATTTTTGGTCATAGAAGAAAAAATGTATAATTCAATATTTTACCTGGTTATTTTTATAGGTATCCATGATACTTTCAGGTATCGTGGATACCAATTAAAATATTTTTCTTATGTCCAAAGTGTAGTACAGTACTATAAATCGTAGCTCACTTTATTTATAAAGTTATAATGGTAATTAAAAAAATAATGTAAGCCAATTATAGTTTCATGTACTAGTTAGAAATTCTCTATAGTGAGTGAAGAGTCCTGAGTATAAGGAAGTAGCCTGTATATTGAACAAATTTTCTCTCGTCTGCCATGAATAGCTATAAGTTTTAGAAAACGAATTGCCATGTTATGGCAGACTGAAGAAAATTTGTCTACTATTTAGGGTAGTTCTCTTACTCAGGCCTTTACATTCACTATAGAGGACTGATTACTGCACTTATGTTTTAGAGTATTTGAAGTTTTTATTTTAAAGGGTAATAGTCTTTAAAATATGGAATATTCACAATTGATTTATTTTCAAGATATTAGATCGAAAAACTTATAAATAAATTAAATAATTCAGCCAATAAATTAGTGTCAACATCTTAACCTGCTTACTTATATTGAAATACAGGGTGAAGACGAAATCCTTAATAAAATTTTAACATTCTATTTAATGATTGTTAAAATACCTATGTGAATTATGCTTTCAGTGATATGAAATATAACAAACCTCATATTTCAAATTTGATCATTTATTACCTTTGCAGAAAGCGGAAGATTATATTTTAGGCGGCATTCCTTTATTTGTCATCTTGTTATTCGCATAAGTCATAAAGTATTGAGCCAAATTGACTAAAATTTGGTAGGACGATTGGTCAATGTCCACGAACCTGCTGGTAGAATTTTGGGAGTGACCCGATCAAAGGTCAAGGTCATGGTCCTTTATAACTCAAAAAGTATTGAACCATATTGCATGAAACTTGGTGGACGATTGGTTAATATACATGAACCATTTTGTTAGATTTTGGTAGCGATCGGGTCAAAGATAAAGGTCAAGGCCATTGGTAGCTCAATAAATCAAAAAGTATTCAACCAAATTGTCTGAAATTTTATGATGCAATTGGACAATGTCCAGGAACCATCTGGTAGAATTTTAAGAGAGATCCGGTGAAGGTCAAGGTCAAGGTCATTTATAACTCAATAACTCAAAAAGTATCGTACCAAATTGCATGAAACTTGGTGGGACGATTGGTTGGTTAGCAGTTTCTTGAATTTTGGGAGAGAACGAGTCAAAGCGGAGGCGAAGTTATGCGATCTACCGAGTGCACATAATCTAGTTTAACATGACTAAGCTTCAATACCAAGTACGAGAGATAAACGTGAGATAGTGAAGCTTCTTAAACCTTCAATATCTACTTAACATCCACTGTTCGTCCTAGAAAGACCGCAGATCAAAGACCAAGTGGAAGATCTGGTGGAAGATCCAAGAAGAAAATCCAAGTGGAAGACCGCTATTTAGAGTCGTTACATCTATCAAAGTCCGAAACCAGTGCAACACACAGAAATACACAAAGAAAATGGCCCGTGGAATGAATGTGATTGAGAAGAAAATTAGAAACTTTATTAAGACAGATTTATAGCTGTCACCTCTCAAAAAGATGACCTATAAAATGACAAGAGACTGGAAAGACTAAGATTTTTCTAAATCATTTGCAGATTTTCCTGGCTCGATAAAAACGTTCTTCAGACGTCTGAAACCTTCTCCTGCCATGGTGAGGGCGGCCATATCCAGAACATGGAAGTCTCTCTTCATTTTTGTTGCAAAAGGTGCAAAAGTGTACACAGATTTGAATATTGAAACTGTTTTATTTCCTGAACTTCAAGAAGCCAAAGGACAATTCGACGCCAAGCCGTTCACCTTCCAACAACACGGCGCACCATCTCTAAAGAATACTCCCAAACAGTTCCAGGACCATTTTCCACGTTTCTGGAACAAAGAGCTTTATCCTGTTATTAGACCTGAACCCAGTGGACTTTTGTTTTTGGTTTCTTTAGAAAGTAGATGCCCTTTTTTATCCCATAGTCCTTATCTACACTTGTTGACGTTCTATAGTCCTCATTTACACCTGATGACGTTCAATAGATCTCATCTACACTTGTTGACGTTCTATAGTCCTCATTTACACCTGATGACGTTCAATAGATCTCATCTACACTTGTTGACGTTCTATAGTCCTCATCTATACTTTTTGACGTTCTATAGTCCTCATCTACACTTGTTGACGTTCTATAGTCCTCATCTACACTTGTTGACGTTCTATAGTCCTCATCTACACTTGTTGACGTTCTATAGTCCTCATCTATACTTGTTGACGTTCTATAGTCCTCATCTACACTTGTTGACGTTCTATAGTCCTCATCTACACTTGTTGACGTTCTATAGTCCTCATCTACACTTGTTGACGTTCTATAGTCCTCATTTACACCTGATGACGTTCTATAGTTCCCATCTACACCTGATGACGTTCTATAGTCCTCATTTACACCTGATGACGTTCTATAGTCCTCATCTATACTTGTTGACGTTCTATAGTCCTCATCTACACTTGTTGACGTTCTATAGTCCTCATCTACACTTGTTGACGTTCTATGTCCTCATCTATACTTGTTGAAGTTCTATAGTCCTCATCTACACTTGTTGACGTTCTATAGTCCTCATCTACACTTGTTGACGTTCTATAGTCCTCATCTACACTTGTTGACGTTCTATAGTCCTCATCTACACTTGTTGACGTTCTATAGTCCTCATCTACACTTGTTGACGTTCTATAGTCCTCATCTATACTTGTTGACGTTCTATAGTCCTCATCTACACTTGTTGACGTTCTATAGTCCTCATCTACACTTGTTGACGTTCTATAGTCCTCATCTATACTTGTTGACGTTCTATAGTCCTCATCTACACTTGTTGACGTTCTATAGTCCTCATCTACACTTGTTGACGTTCTATAGTCCTCATCTACACTTGTTGACGTTCTATAGTCCTCATCTATACTTGTTGACGTTCTATAGTCCTCATCTACACTTGTTGACGTTCTATGTCCTCATCTATACTTGTTGACGTTCTATAGTCCTCATCTACACTTGTTGACGTTCTATAGTCCTCATCTACACTTGTTGACGTTCTATAGTCCTCATCTACACTTGTTGACGTTCTATAGTCCTCATCTACACTTGTTGACGTTCTATAGTCCTCATCTACACTTGTTGACGTTCTATAGTCCTCATCTATACTTATTGACGTTCTATAGTCCTCATCTACACTTGTTGACGTTCTATAGTCCTCATCTACACTTGTTGACGTTCTATAGTCCTCATCTATACTTGTTGACGTTCTATAGTCCTCATCTACACTTGTTGACGTTCTATAGTCCTCATCTACACTTGTTGACGTTCTATAGTCCTCATCTACACTTGTTGACGTTCTATAGTCCTCATCTATACTTGTTGACGTTCTATAGTCCTCATCTACACTTGTTAACGTTCTATAGTCCTCATCTACACTTGTTAACGTTCTATAGTCCTCATCTACACTTGTTGACGTTCTATAGTCCTCATCTATACTTGTTGACGTTCTATAGTCCTCATCTACACTTGTTGACGTTCTATAGTCCTCATCTATACTTGTTGATGTTCTATTTAGTGTTGTTGACGTTCTATCTAGTCCTGTTGACGTTCTATAATCGCCATCTATACTTGTTGACGTTCTATAGACCTCATCTACACTTGTTGACGTTCTATAGTTCTCATCTATACTTGTTGACGTTTTATAGTCCTCATCTATACTTGTTGATGTTCTATTTAGTGTTTTTGACGTTCTATCTAGATCTGTTGACGTTTTATCTAGTCCTGATGACGTTCTATCTGGTCCTGTTGACGTTCTATAATGTCCCGTTGACGTTCTATCCGGTCCTGTTGACGTTCTATCTTGCCTGTTGACGTTTTATCAGGTCCTGTTGACGTTCTATTTAGTCCTGTTGACGTTCAATCTAGTCCTGTTGACGTTCTATCTAGTCCTGTTGACGTTCTATCTAGTCCTGTTGACGTTCTATCAGGTCCTGTTGACGTTCTATCTAGTCCTGTTGACGTTCTATCTAGTCCTGTTGACGTTCTATCTAGTCCTGTTGACGTTCTATCTAGTCCTGTTGACGTTCTATCTAGTCCTGTTGATGTTCTATCATGTCTCGTTGACGTTCTATCATGTCTCATTGACGTTCTATCCGGTCCTGTTGACGTTCTATCTTTTCTGTTGACGTTCTATCTAGTCCTGTTGATGTTCTATCTATTCCTGTTGACGTTCTATCTAGTTATGTTGACGTTCTATATAGTCTTGTTGACGTTCTATCTTGTCTGTTGACGTTCTATCTAGTCCTGTTGACATTCTATCTAGTCCTGTTGACGTTCTATTAGGTCCTGTGGACGTTCTATTTAGTTCAGTTAACTTTCTATCTATTCCTGTTGACGTTCTATCTAGTCCTGTTGACGTTCTATCTGGTTCTGTTGACGTTTTATCTAGTCCTGTTGACGTTCTATTTAGTTCAGTTAACTTTCTATCTATTCCTGTTGACGTTCTATCTAGTCCTGTTGACGTTCTATCTATTCCTGTTGACGTTCTATCTAGTCCTGTTGACGTTCTATATAGTGCTGTTGACGTTCTATCTAGTCCTGTTGACGTTCTATCTAGTCCTGTTGACGTTCTATCAGTTCCTGCTGACGTTCTATCTTGCCTGATGACGTTCTATTAGGTCCTATTGACGTTCTATCAGGCCCTGTTGACGTTCTATCAGGTCCTGTTGACGTTCTATCAGGTCCTGTTGACGTTCTATCAGGTCCTGTTGACGTTCTATCAGTTCCTGTTGACGTTCTATCTTGCCTGATGACGTTCTATTAGGTCCTATTGACGTTCTATCTAGTCCTGTTGACGTTCTATTAGTTCCTGTTGACGTTCTATCTAGTCCTGTTGACGTTCTATTAGTTCCTGTTGACGTTCTATCAGGCCCTGTTGACGTTCTATCAGGTCCTGTTGACGTTCTATCAGGTCCTGTTGACGTTCTATCAGTTCCTGTTGACGTTCTATCTTGCCTAATGACGTTCTATTAAGACCTATTGACGTTCTATCTAGTCCTGCTGATGTTCTATCTAGTCCTGTTGACGTTCTATTAGTTCCTGTTGACGTTCTATCTAGTCCTGTTGACATTCTATCTAGTCCTGTTGACGTTCTATTAGGTCCTGTTGACGTTCTATCTTGTCCTGTTGACATTCTATCTAGTCCTGTTGACGTTCTATCTAGTCCTGTTGACGTTCTATCTAGTCCTGTTGACGTTCTATCAGGTCCTGTTGACGTTCTATCTAGTCTTGTTGACGTTCTATTAGGTCCTGTTGACGTTCTATCTAGTCCTGTTGACGTTCTATCAGGTCCTGTTGACGTTCTATCAGGTCCTGTTGATGTTCTATTAGGTCCTGTTGACGTTCTATAATCGCCATCTATACTTGTTGACGTTCTATAGACCTCATCTACACTTGTTGACGTTCTATAGTTCTCATCTATACTTGTTGACGTTTTATAGTCCTCATCTATACTTGTTGATGTTCTATTTAGTGTTTTTGACGTTCTATCTAGATCTGTTGACGTTTTATCTAGTCCTGATGACGTTCTATCTGGTCCTGTTGACGTTCTATAATGTCCCGTTGACGTTCTATCCGGTCCTGTTGACGTTCTATCTTGCCTGTTGACGTTTTATCAGGTCCTGTTGACGTTCTATCTAGTCCTGTTGACGTTCAATCTAGTCCTGTTGACGTTCTATCTAGTCCTGTTGACGTTCTATCAGGTCCTGTTGACGTTCTATCTAGTCCTGTTGACGTTCTATCTAGTCCTGTTGACGTTCTATCTAGTCCTGTTGACGTTCTATCTAGTCCTGTTGGCGTTCTATCTAGTCCTGTTGATGTTCTATCATGTCTCGTTGACGTTCTATCATGTCTCATTGACGTTCTATCCGGTCCTGTTGACGTTCTATCTTTTCTGTTGACGTTCTATCTAGTCCTGTTGATGTTCTATCTATTCCTGTTGACGTTCTATCTAGTTATGTTGACGTTCTATATAGTCTTGTTGACGTTCTATCTTGTCTGTTGACGTTCTATCTAGTCCTGTTGACATTCTATCTAGTCCTGTTGACGTTCTATTAGGTCCTGTGGACGTTCTATTTAGTTCAGTTAACTTTCTATCTATTCCTGTTGACGTTCTATCTAGTCCTGTTGACGTTCTATCTGGTCCTGTTGACGTTTTATCTAGTCCTGTTGACGTTCTATTTAGTTCAGTTAACTTTCTATCTATTCCTGTTGACGTTCTATCTAGTCCTGTTGACGTTCTATCTATTCCTGTTGACGTTCTATCTAGTCCTGTTGACGTTCTATATAGTGCTGTTGACGTTCTATCTAGTCCTGTTGACGTTCTATCTAGTCCTGTTGACGTTCTATCAGTTCCTGTTGACGTTCTATCTTGCCTGATGACGTTCTATTAGGTCCTATTGACGTTCTATCAGGCCCTGTTGACGTTCTATCAGGTCCTGTTGACGTTCTATCAGGTCCTGTTGACGTTCTATCAGGTCCTGTTGACGTTCTATCAGTTCCTGTTGACGTTCTATCTTGCCTGATGACGTTCTATTAGGTCCTATTGACGTTCTATCTAGTCCTGTTGACGTTCTATTAGTTCCTGTTGACGTTCTATCTAGTCCTGTTGACGTTCTATTAGTTCCTGTTGACGTTCTATCAGGCCCTGTTGACGTTCTATCAGGTCCTGTTGACGTTCTATCAGGTCCTGTTGACGTTCTATCAGTTCCTGTTGACGTTCTATCTTGCCTAATGACGTTCTATTAAGACCTATTGACGTTCTATCTAGTCCTGCTGATGTTCTATCTAGTCCTGTTGACGTTCTATTAGTTCCTGTTGACGTTCTATCTAGTCCTGTTGACATTCTATCTAGTCCTGTTGACGTTCTATTAGGTCCTGTTGACGTTCTATCTTGTCCTGTTGACATTCTATCTAGTCCTGTTGACGTTCTATCTAGTCCTGTTGACGTTCTATCTAGTCCTGTTGACGTTCTATCAGGTCCTGTTGACGTTCTATCTAGTCTTGTTGACGTTCTATTAGGTCCTGTTGACGTTCTATCTAGTCCTGTTGACGTTCTATCAGGTCCTGTTGACGTTCTATCAGGTCCTGTTGATGTTCTATTAGGTCCTGTTGACGTTCTATCCCTAGACTTCAATCTCCATCAAATTGGCATCGTGATTTTTAGAGTTAGTGCTTTTTACGTATGAAGAGTTCCTAATTATGCTGCTAATGAAATGGCTTTTTTAATTGTTTATATAGGTTTAATTAAGCGGATGTCTAATTAATGGGATTTTTGGCACAGTAGATTGTTCAGCGGGAGTGATGGGGGCTTTTGGGGGGCTTTTTCTCATATGGGGGGATTTGAAAAGAGGTGGAGGGAGTGCTCAAACAGTATAAGATTCAATGAGTGTATTGACTGGGGGAATGGGGAGATTATATTATCGTCAGGGTTTGTAAAAGTGGCGTAGGTTTGTTTCTCATTGTTGTTTAGTTTAATGTATCGCTGAAATGCGATTCTATTTTAAACGGATCGGTGAAATTTGCTATAGTCGGCGTTAAAAGTTGCGCTAATTAGGTTTGTTAGGATTGTGTTAGTAAATGAGAAGGCTATTGATCTTTATGAAGAACAGGTGCTTCTAGGTAGCTAACGAAAAAGTAACTGCCTAATTATCATCATGAATTGGCAAAAATTCAACTCATTGTACGTTCTATACGTTAAGTTACATTGCAATATTAATCTGAATTGACTGATGAAAGAAGAGTTTGTAGATTTTTGATAAAGGATACCATTGTTATTTAGAGATGACTTTGTTGCTGGGCCATAGAAGATTATCAGGGTTGCACTCTTAATCTTCTCTGGGCCCACCTTAACTTTACCCTCTTAATCATCTATGGACCAACCATAACTACCCCTCTTGTTCTTATATGGCCCCACCGTAAGTTTTTCTCTGGATTGTTCTAAATCTACGAGATTTCATTCCTTAAAACAATTAATTTTATTCTTTGATTACTTGAGTCATCCTATAACGTCTTTGAGAGAAAGTTATGGAGGGCCATCGAAGATTGAGATAGAACCCACTTTTTTCCCTTCCAGCCCACCATAACTTCTTGTCTGATAGTCTATTTTAGTTTCAGTACTTGTGTTGAAAATGATTGGTGGTAACTACTGAACCAATGTATTCTATATATTCACACTAGTGGATTATTCAAAATAGATAAAAACATGGCGGCAGAAATAACGTAAATGAATGTTAGAGTTGCCTCAAAGTGGTCATCTCGGTGTAAAATATATGCATTGGTTTCTTCGGTCAGAGGTGTGATGTGGTGCCGTCCGCGCATTAATTCAGCTGTGATTTCGCGCGTGTGGTCAAAGAGCTGGTCTCAATTTTACACACCTTTGAATAATAAATATTATGATCAAATGTATAATATTTATTAGAAAAAGCGTTTTCGGTGCGATGACTCACATCAGAGGTTGTGAATTGATTTGTGGTTAACTCGGAAATAGGTTTTTTATATCTTTTGCACAACGAATAATTTTGATATTGATTGGGGTGAATAGTGGACATTAATATTTGAAAATTAATAGTCAGTGTATATATTTATTGTATTGCATAAACAGAAGCATATACCTTTCAGATTTTATTATATTATGAGGTTGATTGGAAAGATAGAGTGAGAGTTGTAGGTGTAGTAGCTAAGTGCTTTTTCAAAGGGAGAGCTAAGTAGTTAGGCAATCAAAGAACTCCCTCAGCTACCTAGGTATTTCACGCGCTGCCAGTCCATCTCTCTCTCTCTCTCTCTCTCTCAGTCCATTATAGCATCAAGTGAAGGGACGCATTAGGTAAATTGTCTCACGTCCCGGACCAGAGCTTCCAAGACAATTTGCTGAATGGAAACTACGGCTCGAATCAAGCTTTTGAAGTATTACTTAAAAGATTAGGGGATATATAACGCGTACAGAACCTGCCTGGATGGCTGGCTGGCACCACACCCGCCGCCGCCACTTCTCTCCAAGAACAATACCTATAATGTGATGGCGAACACTCCGACAAATTGTACTTCGCAGAAGTAATCTTCTTCAGAACTCTGTGAACTGAACTTGGGTTTCAAGGGGAATTGGAAGGGTGGGTGATTGGTAGCCAATCTGTATTGAGGAATTAAAACGATCATCTTCTTTCTTATTTAATAGCGATTGGTCAGCTTATAATAATAAGAATCTGAATTCAATATATTGGATTTATATAATTTTACCGTTCTTATTTACCTTATATATTTTATTATCGATTACACAGTTTTTTATATCATTTTGTTTCAATAGGTACCTAAACAATCATCATAATAAATTTTCTTCAGTACCTAATTTTCCAAAAGCCAATATTCCTAATTCTTAATACCTAGCTACATGATTAAATAATCATAAAGAAGTTCAATTATAGATGGTGTTTTTTGAGAATAGATAAACGGCTGATTACCAGATGAATTGATCGTGATTGGACCTCTAATGATTACTATACCTACCTATATAGATGTCCCCAAAATAGAAAATTGCTGAATTTGCTGATTGAGACACAAATTTTCACCTGCTAAATTAAGTCGATTTAAGAGGTGGATGGAGAGTTTTATTTTAAGTATATGAAAGAGTTTTTTTTATTTAAGATGACGTGTGACTTTGAACCCTTCTACCTGATATATCTATTGTTGACTGCAATTTAGTGTCAGTGTTCTTTTGGCCTTTGACCGTGCGTATATATGAGAGAAGTAGCTCTTCTGTTTTGATACCTCCTCTCGTGCTTCTTTGTTTATTCCGTGTGAGGATAAAAGGCCCTTTGCTTGCTTTTAATCTTCGAAAGTAGAGCCAAGTAGGTATACTCTTTCATTTTCGTTCATTAGGAATATAGAGTGGACGGGGTGGGTGTATTCTGAAGAAGCTGGCTGGCTCTTGTTCCTCATGGTTTCTTTATGGTAGATTATGTTGGTACTTTCGTTATTAGAACCTCATGTTGGCTGACTTGAAAGTAGATAGTACAATACTATTACTTAACTGTATGTGTTTATTTTGCCTATACTATCTATTATTTATTGGAAAAAGACAAGCATTTCATTTTTTTCAAATTCAAGAAATCGTATCCCTAATTTTTTCTATGCCAAACTTTGTTTTTATAAATTGAAAAAAAATCATAGATCCAGATTTAGGCACTTAAAATGAAATTATTTTTTCTATGCTGAGAAAATTATGATTTTCAAAAATTGAGTGAAACCTATTTCCAAATTTAGGTACTTAAAATCTAATGTATTTTATTTTTCAAAAAAGACGGTAAGGTTGCTTTCTTCCAGTGACCGCAAATTACTCGAAGGGTCAGGCTAGATGAGGCCGGATGAGGGATGCGAATTACGGACAGTCGGGTGGAGGGGGGGAGATGTGACGGGGGATATTAGAGAGGTGGGGGTAGGGGGAGAAAAGTCTGAGTTGCAGTTCGTAATCCTAATGTGTGCCTAATGGACTCCCTCCTCTCCGGAAAAGACTGTTTTACTGTTGGGAAATGCTGCTAGAGGATAAAACTCCAGTCAGTCACGTTAAGGCGCACCGTAAAATAGGAAAAAATTTCCCCAAGCAAATCTTACTTGTTGATTCATTGTAAATAATTACAATTTAGAGGCTGGGGAATATAATTAGAGTTAACAATGATGAATCTTTGTTATTAATTATTTTTTAATGATAAAGAGCATATAAGCGTAGTTTTTGAAATCTTGCTTGCTATTAAATAGTTGTAAATTCATTTTCTCTCTCTTTTCACTGAATGAATTCATTCATTTCCTACATATTCATTCATTTCCTATATATTCATTCATTCATTTCCTACATATTCATTCATTTCCTATATATTCATTCATTCATTTCCTATATATTCATTCATTCATTCACTCACAGTAAAGCTGTTAGAAAAATAATTACTATAATATTTTGCTGTCATTTGGCACTTTTCTAAATGCACGAAATCATTTTTTGAAGAGGCTTTCTTGAGTGTTTTCTGGGAGTGATAATTATTGCGTATTCTCACTATTATCTCAATATGTTATTATATAAAAAACCGCAGTAACAAATGTAAATTTTGGAGAGAATACTAACTCGTTATTTTACTTCGTATCCATGATACCTACAGGTACCATGGATACCAACTGGTATCACCTGCAGGTATCAGTTCGTATCCATGATACCTGCAGGCATAATAATTAGTTCTATATATTAATGCATTTTCTAGATGGAATCCTTTTTAAATTTTCTTCCGTTATTTAATTCACAGCTGATAATTTACTATTTTCATTTAAAATGTTGATTAATTTATTTGAAATATTAATAATCAAACTGAATAAAATGTTAGAAATAATATCGCTTACAAAGGTTAGTACACCGAATTCGTTTCACCTTATCAGTCTACACTGGAAAACACATTTGATCTGTGATTGTCAGTTCATGTTCATTTATTAATGAGAAGTATTACCTGTAATTCACCTGTACACAACACCTTTAGAAACACTAATTGAAACTCTCGTCATAATTAGGAGGAATTAATTGACTTACACAGAGGGAGGCGAGTGTTGGTATCTTGGCAGGGGCCATGTTTCTTGTGACAACATTGCCCCAATGTTGTTGCAATATTGTCACAATGCTGTAACATTATTGGGGTAATGTTGTCACGATATTGGGGTAATGTTGTAACAATAATGGGACAATGGTGTAACAATATTGTAGCAATATTGAGGCAATGTTGTAACAATATTGGGGCAATATTGAGGCAATATTGTAACAATATTGAGGCAATATTGGGGCAATAATTTAGCAATATTGTAGCAATATTGGGACAATGTTGTAGCAATATTGGGGTAATATTGTAATAAATATTGGAGCAATATTGTAATAAATATTGGGGCAATATTGTAATAAATATTGGGGCAATATTGTAATAAATATTGGGGCAACGTTGCACAGAGAAATATTGTTATCTGAGTTAAATATTTAATAATGGAAATAATTTTTAAATATAATGATTGGTACACGTCAGGTAAATTCCGAGTTATCGGACGGTTCTACGTTTTTGATCATGTAACAAAAATATGAAATAATAATAATTACATGACCGAAAATATGGAACATCCCGATAACTCGAAACTTACCCTGCACTTGATAAGACGTAGAACCTATTCGAAAGAGAAATTGTGGGATAAATCTATCGATATATTTAATAAAATAATCTATTGTATTTTTAAACATTCTGAATCATAATTACTAACAATCTGACTATACTTCCCACTATAGCGACGTAAGTCTTTAATCTGCGAACAAACAGGTCCACCGAAAAAATTGAAGCTTTCCCACAAATAACCACAAAAATATTTCTTAGTCTGTTATAATTCTCCACAAACTGGCAATTCTCCCACAAATCTCCTCAAAAATCTCCACAAACTGGCAATATTCCCACAAATATTCACAAAAATATCCTCATACAGGCAATTCTCCCACAAAAATCTCCACAAACTGGCAATTTTCCCACAAATATCGACAAACAGACAATTATTCTCCCACAGATATCCACAAAAATCTCCACAAACTGGTAATTCTCCCACAAATATCCACAAACAGACAACTATTCACCCACAGATATCCTCAAAAATCTCCACAAACTGGCAATATTCCCACAAATATTCACAAAAATATCCTCATACAGGCAATTCTCCCACAAAAATCTCCACAAACTGGTAATTCTCCCACAAATATCCACAAACAGACAACCATTCTCTCACAAATATCCACAAAAATATTCCATAGATTTCCCAAAAACCCACAAAAGTCCCACACACACAGACACCATTTCCAATAATCCCGAAGAAGAACAATCCGAATATCTCACTCTCTCTCTCTCTCTCTCTTGAAAACGCTCCTTCCATTCGCGAGTGCATAATTCAAGGCAATTAACCATTATTGACACGGGATTAAAAACACATTAGGTATTTTTGTGTCGGGCCCAATGCTGCCTAAGCGCCTTGAATTTTAATGGATGTACCCGGACAGACGAAGAGCCGGCGTGCTCTTTCACTATTCCCCCCATTTCGAAGATTCTACTTAATTAAAGGAGCTCTTCCAGATGAAAACTTTGGATCATGATAGAATCTTCCAGTGTCCCTACAATGCCACATTATTTTGCTCCATCAAAAACGCATTCCCGGACGTGTGTGATATAAATGTCCGATTAGAAAGGCTGCTGCAGGTCGGTCGGCCTGGTTATTTTCGGACGGGGCGGAGGGGAGGGAGGAAGAAGCGTACGGACGGATGGACTAATGCATCTGCCAACTAATGAATTACTCAGGGAATTTGGGAGATTATTTTTCATGAAAACATTATAATGCCCCACTCAGATTCTGGTGTGCTTAGCTTCATTTCTGTTTACGAATCGAGTCCATTGCGAATGAGGAAACCCTTAAAATTTAATCGCGTTTCGATGTTTTCTTTCTCGTCTTCATTAGCTGTTCATTACGTAGAACTGTCATCTGATCAGTTATTCCGGTGTAAGTGTAGGGCTAATTATTTCCATTGTGTTTTGATCGTACTGTTTTTCACATTATATATTACACCCACCTTCCTGAATTAATAATAATGAGTAAAAATGTTTATGTAGCTTTGTTGCAACAGGAATAATCATCCACTTTAAAAACAACCAACATTCAAATAGCAATTGCATTATTAATTATGTTCCAAATAAAATTATAACCTCCTACCTAATTGAATATTAATATAGCTGTTATGGAATTGTTGTTAAATACAGCATGATTTGAAATATATTTGGCCAATTTCATCATCTGTGAAGGTATTTAGTGTAGCATAAGAGTTGAGTAGGTAGGTCTCCAGTGTGAGCCTAAATGCGAAATGATTTAGCAGTAAATGATGAACAGACAGCCCCTTTCCCTCACTTGCTGCTAATAATAATTAATGAGGCTGTTTTTTAGGACAGTATAAGCTGCATTGGCGCTAAAGCTTCGTAAGCAGCTTCAGTATTTCTTTTTCTTTTGACCTGAAATGACATGAATTGAATATGTTCATTTGTTGTTTCTAGACATAATTCATTCTAGTGATTTTCATGCAGACGTTTGACGGGGGTATTTGCTACCATTGCATCTATTATTTTAACACTTAATTTACTATGTTCAATTATAAGTGGGTTTAATTACAAATACATTTAAATCAAATTAAACTTCATAGCTAAATTCATGTGCATATGTAGATAGACACAGAAACCCTATACTCCCGGTAGCTCAAAGGCCCCAGCCCCAGTGAAATATTAAGTCGGTGGTAATGTGGATAGCTGTTCGTTATGCGGTGATGGAATATGTCGATATCAATTCTATTGGGAGGTTACATGCCTAATTTAGAGGTGGCTTTGCTCCGCATTACCACTTATCGCATTTAAATAGGTGATGAGCTCTGTTTTGGAGGGAGTTACTAAATTCAACATTAGGCAGGGACACTGAAGAGAAAAACAAATCTGAATATTTTCCACAGTGCCATTTTCTATTGGAGATAACAGTCTGATTGAAAAACTGAATAGGAAATGTTATCAAAATGTGTTTTTAAAAGAGAATCTTCGAATTTATGTCCATGGAGAATTCATTGGTGTGATTGATATGAAGAAAGAAGATATAAACAGGGGCTACCATGGCACGTAGACCCACTATTTAGAGGACCATAATGGAATCTGCTCCGCGTTTCTCTGTCTTAATTCACCCCTATTCAGAGGCAATTACCAGGCCATGGAAACCGAAAAAGCGACAAGCACGTCCCACTACCACCGCCGCAAAGCCAACCTACACTATGAGCCACAATTTTTGAAACTGAATTTTTACTCAGAATCTCAATTTTGCAAAATAGATTTATTACTATGAAACGCTGTTTTGTAAGAGAGAACTATTACTATGAAGCGCTGTTTGTAAGAGAGAACTATTACTATGAAGCGCTGTTTTGTAAGAGAGAACTATTACTATGAAGCGCTGTTTGTAAGAGAGAACTATTACTATGTAGCTCTGTTTGTAAGAGAGAACTATTACTATGAAGCGCTGTTTTGTAAGAGAGAACTATTACTATGAAACGCTGTTTTGTAAGAGAGAACTATTACTATGAAGAGCTGTTTGTAAGAGAGAACTATTACTATGTAGCTCTGTTTGTAAGAGAGAACTATTACTATGAAGCGCTGTTTTGTAAGAGAGAACTATTACTATGAAACGCTGTTTTGTAAGAGAGAACTATTACTATGAAGCGCTGTTTGTAAGAGAGAACTATTACTATGTAGCTCTGTTTGTAAGAGAGAACTATTACTATGAAACGCTGTTTTGTAAGAGAGAACTATTACTATGAAGAGCTGTTTGTAAGAGAGAACTATTACTATGAATCGCTGTTTGTAAGAGAGAACTATTACTATGAAGCTCTATTTGTAAGAGAGAACTATTATTATGAAACGCTGTTTTGTAAGAGAGAACTATTACTATGAAACACTGTTTGTAAGAGAGAACTATTACTATGAAGAGCTGTTTGTAAGAGAGAACTATTACTATGAAGAGCTGTTTGTAAGAGAGAACTATTACTATGAAGCGCTGTTTGTAAGAGAGAACTATTACTATGAAACGCTGTTTTGTGAGAGAGAACTATTACTATGAAACGCTGTTTTGTAAGAGAGAACTATTACTATGAATCGCTGTTTGTAAGAGAGAACTATTACTATGAAGCTCTGTTTGTAAGAGAGAACTATTACTATTTAGCGTTGATTTATAATTCAGATATACTTCTTTTTCCAATGTCATATTTCTTTAGATTCTCTGTCCTCTTCCTCACATAAGTCTCAGCCTCTAACCACGCACAGGCCAAGGGAATCCAGTGGGACTCACAATTGTGAAAGGCCTCAATTTTCTTGGTGTTGAATCCTGCCATTGAGAAAGTAACTCGATTCGAAAGAGACACAAAAGGGCGGCTAATTCCTCAGCAAATAAGAATTAACATAATTATAAATGTCAAGAGACGCTAAGTGCTCTATTTGTATGATGGAAAAGAGCTAGACGAAAAAATGTCACAAATGGGATTCTTTTTAAGAAGTTGTATTTAGGGTAAGTTCCGAATTATCGGTCAGTACTACATCTTCGGTCATATAAGAAAAAACAATATAAAAATTATTATTATTATTACACAGTGCTATTTAATGATAATAAATTTTATATTGTTTTTTCTTATATGACCGAAGATGTAGTACTGACCGATAATTCGTAACTTACTTTATTTGATAATACTTGATAACTATTCTACTTGAAAATATTCAAAATCAATTTTGTATTAATAATAATTAATTCTCTTTTTATTGAAGCTACATCGATTTTCTTTAAAATTGAGTTCCAAGTAAAATGATTTCCAATCAATATTATGGTTCATCACATTTGTCTTACAATTTACATGTTGCACTCAAGACACTTAATTTTAATCACAAAACATCAAAATAATATTATAATTTTGATGTACTGATGTCTTTGAAAAGGTTCAAAGTTTTTTAATTGGGGTAATTTTGGTGGACTTTTTGTAATAAAGTGCATTGCACTGTAATGCAGACACACTAAAGTGCATTGCACTGTAATGCAGACACACTAAAGTGCATTGCACTGTAATGCAGACACACTAAAGTGCATCGCACTGTAATGCAGACACACTAAAGTGCATTGCACTGTAATGCAGACACACTAAAGTGCATTGCACTGTAATGCAGACACACTAAAGTGCATCGCACTGTAATGCAGACACACTAAAGTGCATTGCACTGTAATGCAGACACACTAAAGTGCATTGCACTGTAATGTAGACACACTAAAGTGCATTGCACTGTAATGCAGACACACTAAAGTGCATTGCACTGTAATGCAGACACACTAAAGTGCATTGCACTGTAATGCAGACACACTAAAGTGCATCGCACTGTAATGCAGACACACTAAAGTGCATTGCACTGTAATGTAGACACACTAAAGTGCATTGCACTGTAATGCAGACACACTAAAGTGCATTGTACTGTAATGCAGACACACTAAAGTGCATTGTACTGTAATGCAGACACACTAAAGTGCATTGCACTGTAATGTAGACACACTAAAGTGCATTGCACTGTAATGCAGACACACTAAAGTGCATTGTACTGTAATGCAGACACACTAAAGTGCATTGTACTGTAATGCAGACACACTAAAGTGCATCGCACCGATACATTTTCATTTTTTCAAGCTCTTTAAACGAACAAGTATTTTAAAACTATAGTTGATGTACTAAAGTGTCACCTCTTAGTGACAAAGAACATAGGATAATCATGCATGTATAGTGAAATGCAGTGGTAGAACTCTTCTATAGTGACTCCTTTATAGTGAATGAGTTTGGATATACTCCATATAGTAAACAAATTTTCTTAAGTCTGCAATATAATAGAGATTAGTTTTTTAAAACTGATAATTTTAGACTGGTTTTCATCGCAGACGAAAGAAAATTTGTTCACTATACATGGTACATCATGTCTCATTCACTATAGAGGAGTTCTGCAGTAGTATATTTTAAGAAGGTTCTCTCTCCGTAGAAAGCCGTAGCTGGTTCCCATCGCCATCCGCGTAATAGATTTGCGGTCATCAAACTCTCCGATGCAAAGGGGTTTGTCACCAGAAAATTGGATATTAGGCCAATTTTGATGGTGTCTGCGATAGCTTATAGGGAGGAAGAGAGGGAATACAGGCTCAATGGAGGCAAAGAATGGCGCTTTCGAACCCACCAACTTGTATAGAAGCTAGAATAATGAGTTTTACCGAATGCCGCCTATGCCACGTGCTCATAAAGAAACACTGTAACTATCTTGGTGGCCAGTCTGAATGAAAGTTATGGCTGCCTTATTCATAATCCTTGGTGACTACTTAATAGCAACATTTAAAATGTCAATGGAGTGTTTTTTCATGAGAGAATATGTCATGGTGGGGCCAGCGGAGATTAAAACGAGACCGCTTTTAATATTTTAGAATCCCACGATATTTTTTAATTTTGATTTTAAGAGCATTTATATTAGTATTTGTCACTTCGTTTCCCCGTGCATGCCGATCACGAGAAATATATAAATGTATCACTTTGAATTATCCTATCGAAAATGGTTCTTCACAGCCAATTTTCCTGACTATTGAGTTAGCAAATTTGGTTTCACTTTCAAGAAGTGGATCAGCGAATATGTTTGCGCTGGCCGAAGCGATTCGTCCACGTCAAGGATTTTCATACTCACGTCGTGTGAGAGTCATATACGGCTTCGGCCACTACGTCTGTCCACTCCTGAGACGCACTGAAATTAAAGTAAACAAAAAGGAGTGTGTGCGGGAATACAAAAAATGCCAACTAGAACTTTCATTGGCCTGCTCATACGTGGGTTATTCTTGCTAAGGGAAGAAGTTATGGTGGGAAAATAGAAGATTGAGTCAATCTTCGATAATCCACCATAACTTTATGAACTTATAGGGTAAGTTCCGGGTTATCGGACGGTTTCACATATTGGATCATGTAAGAAAAAGGTATATGATGAATATTATTTAACCTATATTTTAAATGATATTCAACTAAATCATTGATAAAATATGAACTTATAATAATTATATATCTTTTTTTTCTTATATGATCGAAAAAGTGGAACCGTTCGATAACTCAGGACTTACCCTAGTTCCATCTCGTGCTATCAATGAGAAGAGAAAAGTAGAGTAGGTAGCTTTACTGTTAAGAGTATAAATAGAGTAGGTAGCTGTACTGTTAAGAGTATAAGTAGAGTAGGTAGCTGTACTGTTTAGAGTATAAGTAGAGTAGGTAGCTGTACTGGTAAGAGTATAAATAGAGTAGGTAGCTTTACTGTTAAGAGTATAAGTAGAGTAGGTAGCTGTACTGTTAAGAGTATAAGTAGAGTAGGTAGCTGTACTGTTTAGAGTATAAGTAGAGTAGGTAGCTTTACTGTTAAGAGTGTAAGTAGAGTAGGTAGCTTTACTGTTAAGAGTATAAGTAGAGTAGGTAGCTGTACTGTTTAGAGTATAAGTAGAGTAGGTAGCTTTACTGTTAAGAGTATGAGTAGAGTAGGTAGCTTTACTGTTAAGAGTATAAGTAGAGTAGGTAGCTTTACTGTTAAGAGTATAAGTAGAGTAGGTAGCTTTACTGTTAAGAGTATAAATAGAGTAGGTAGCTTTACTGTTAAGAGTATAAGTAGAGTAGGTAGCTTTACTGTTAAGAGTATAAATAGAGTAGGTAGCTTTACTGTTAAGAGTATAAGTAGAGTAGGTAGCTGTACTGTTTAGAGTATAAGTAGAGTAGGTAGCTGTACTGGTAAGAGTATAAATAGAGTAGGTAGCTTTACTGTTAAGAGTATAAGTAGAGTAGGTAGCTGTACTGTTAAGAGTATAAGTAGAGTAGGTAGCTGTACTGTTTAGAGTATAAGTAGAGTAGGTAGCTTTACTGTTAAGAGTGTAAGTAGAGTAGGTAGCTTTACTGTTAAGAGTATAAGTAGAGTAGGTAGCTGTACTGTTTAGAGTATAAGTAGAGTAGGTAGCTTTACTGTTAAGAGTATAAATAGAGTAGGTAGCTTTACTGTTAAGAGTATAAGTAGAGTAGGTAGCTTTACTGTTAAGAGTATAAATAGAGTAGGTAGCTTTACTGTTAAGAGTATAAGTAGAGTAGGTAGCTTTACTGTTAAGAGTATAAATAGAGTAGGTAGCTTTACTGTTAAGAGTATAAGTAGAGTAGGTAGCTGTACTGTTTAGAGTATAAGTAGAGTAGGTAGCTTTACTGTTAAGAGTGTAAGTAGAGTAGGTAGCTTTACTGTTAAGAGTATGAGTAGAGTAGGTAGCTTTACTGTTAAGAGTATAAGTAGAGTAGGTAGCTTTACTGTTAAGAGTATAAGTAGAGTAGGTAGCTGTACAGTTAAGAGTATATGTAGAGTAGGTAGCTGTACTGTTAAGAGTATAAGTAGAGTAGGTAGCTGTACAGTTAAGAGTATAAGTAGAGTAGGTAGCTTTACTGTTAAGAGTATAAGTAGAGTAGGTAGCTGTACTGGTTAGAGTATAAGTAGAGTAGGTAGCTGTACAGTTAAGAGTATAAGTAGAGTAGGTAGCTGTACTGGTAAGAGTATAAGTAGAGTAGGTAGCTTTACTGTTAAGAGTATAAGTTCTTCCAGACGTCAATTGGGGTAAACAAGACAACTCTCTCCAAACAGAGACCAATTAGTGACTTATTTACCGGGTAACATCTCGCTTCCACTCCCTGTCATAGAGTCTGATGTGAGTGATAGAAGAATATCTGCAAAATACATCATCTTGCAAAGAATTCATCCTAATAGGGAAGTTCCGAGTTATTGAGAGGCACCACATTTTCGATCATATTTGAAAAAATCATATTAGAATAATAGAAGAAAAAAGTATTTAATCAAAGTTAAATAGTAATTATTATATGTACTTTTTCGGTTCTAGGAAAAATCGGTCTCGGATGATAAATTGTCTCCTAACCTAAATGAAGGCTGTTATTTAGTTTATCGTATCCGCTATTTTGTTGTACTGCACACTTCATGATTAGTTAATGACCTGGTTCATGGGGTGGACAGATATTTCACACATCTAAAGATTTTTCTATTTCTATTTTCAAATAACCCTTAATAGAAATGTAAACACTGTTCAGTATGATATTATCATCATTAGCCAATTAATAATGACTAAATGCTAAATTTGAAGAACCATTTATGGATTGTTAAAATTTGCAGCAATAAAAAACTATTTATTATATTTCCTAAAAAAAAAAGTTCCAATTACCTCAAATTGTACCTGAGTCATTATGAAATTGATAGCGAACAAAATAATTTCTATTGAATTTTTTGAGGCAGACAATTGAATATTCTCTAGGTTTGGAATGAGAAATATATATTAAATTGAAGAAATATTCACATTCTGTTGGTGTTTACAGAAGGCATTCGGAGTAAATAGTTCGTTGTTCATTTTGACACAAGGCTGGATGGTTTCAAGCTGCTAGTTCATTTTAGTTGGGTGGTCATCGTTTGAAGAATGGATGCAGGTGTTAACAGATCGAATGTTTACATTCCCTACACTTCACTTGCTCAAGATTTTGAATAAATAGTGGATGAGGTAGGCAGAACAGAGACAACTTAAAACTAACTTAGTATTAACAGTGAAGTTTGAAACTTAATATTAACAGTGAAGTTTGAAACTTAATATTAACAGTGAAGTTTGAAACTTAATATTAACAGTGAAGTTTAAAACTTAATATTAACAGTGAAGTTTAAAACTTAATATTAACAGTGAAGCTTAAAACTTAATATTAACAGTGAAGTTTGAAACTTAATATTAACAGTGAAGTTTGAAACTTAATATTAACAGTGAAGTTTAAAACTTAATATTAACAGTGAAGTTTAAAACTTAATATTAACAGTGAAGTTTAAAACTTAATATTATCAGTGAAGTTTAAAACTTAATATTAACAGTGAAGTTTAAAACTTAATATTATCAGTGAAGCTTGAAACTTAATATTAACAGTGAAGCTTGAAACTTAATATTAACAGTGAAGCTTAAAACTTAATATTAACAGTGAAGTTTAAAACTTAATATTATCAGTGAAGCTTGAAACTTAATATTAACAGTGAAGCTTGAAACTTAATATTAACAGTGAAGTTTGAAACTTAATATTAACAGTGAAGTTTGAAACTTAATATTAACAGTGAAGTTTAAAACTTAATATTAACAGTGAAGTTTAAAACTTAATATTAACAGTGAAGTTTAAAACTTAATATTATCAGTGAAGCTTAAAACTTAATATTAACAGTGAAGTTTAAAACTTAATATTATCAGTGAAGCTTGAAACTTAATATTAACAGTGAAGCTTGAAACTTAATATTAACAGTGAAGCTTAAAACTTAATATTAACAGTGAAGTTTAAAACTTAATATTATCAGTGAAGCTTGAAACTTAATATTAACAGTGAAGCTTGAAACTTAATATTAACAGTGAAGCTTGAAACTTAATATTAACAGTGAAGCTTGAAACTTAATATTAACAGTGAAGCTTAAAACTTAATATTAACAGTGAAGCTCAAAACTTAATATTAACAGTGAAAGAGGCTCTGTGAAAATTTCAATGTTAAATAATGTGTACCTAATACCATCATGAAAATGATTGAGGAATGTATCTCATAATATGAATGAAATGATAAGAACGTCTAGAAATAATAAGTTTGAAATATAATATAATATAATATTCAGGTTGTTCCCAATTTTACTCTTAAATAATTCTAATCCTTTGATTTATGTCCATGAGAAATATTCATAAAAAATACTTTAACTTCAAAACTAAACAAACGAACCTAAAACTAGGAATTCGATTCAATTCAATTATGACTATCAAATTTTTCCTAATTTAGTCTGGTAAACTACGTTCCTAAAGCCACTAAAATAAAGCTAATGGAATTAGGTAGCGGTTGTTAATTAGAGTTGGTTTACTCACATTTCTTACTTCTTGTGAACACTAAAGAATGTTTGTTCACTAATTACTTACAGTGAATAGGCAAATACTTGAGGTTGTTTACCGATCACTTAGAGGGAGCATCTAGTCGCTTGGTAGTCTTAAAGGAAAATACAGGCATTGCTAGATTTTGAGCTTGAAATGTCTGATAAAAACTACTTAGTAGAAATGACTCTCAAAATCTAGGCATTGTAGAATTTGAGCTCAAATTGTCTGATAAAAGCTACCTAATAGAAATGGCTCTCAAAATATAGTCAACTTAAGAATTTGACCTCAATTGTTTGATAAATACTACCTAATAGAAAAGGTTGTCAAAATATAGGCAATGCTAGACTTTGAGCTTAATTTGAATTAAACATTTTTTTAAAACAATTTTATCTCTCAGGCTCCAATAATTTTCTTCAAAGAAAGAATAATATCGTTCCAAAATGAGCCAAGCATTCAAAAATTCTATGCAAAATAACTTTGCCTCGTAATTTTTATTATCATTTTTAAATGAACAATTAAAGCAAAATGTTATAGTCAATAAAGTGATAAAAACCGACTTTATTGCTTGAATGAAATACTATAATTTAAATACAACTATAATTTGTCCATTGAAGTATAGTGCCCACATTTTGTTCCTATTTTATGTTATTTGCAAACTTATCAGATGAATAAAACCAAAATTTAACAATGATTTCGTATTTTTAATTTAACGATAAAATATTTAGCCGGTTTTACCTCATTGAAATTTCTCTTTAGGTAGACTCTATCTGAAGCAGTAATAAGCTTATATTATTCATGCTAGCGATTGAAAAATAGATCACACGATCAAATTAAAAATTCAATTGTAGTTCGTGAATCATTAAAAGGAATTCCCCAGCCTGATAAACAATTCAAAGCCACATGATTTCATCCTTTGACAAAGATAACGAATTCATAGTAATAATTAATATATGCTGCTGTGACGATAGCACCACCGATACCTACATGAGACGAGTGATAAGGCCGAATGTGCTGAAACACTAGAGATCATATCCGTCAGTGTTGCGACACCCATTGAATGATTGTATATCGCGTATGTTTCAGTTAGGTAGATCGATTCGCACTAGTTCTGTCAATGAGAAAAGGAAGATTTCAAACGATCTGAAAATGGTAACAAACTGGAGTGAACTATAAATTAAGCTTTCTTGTACAATCATGGACTGTGTTTCTTAGGTTTCTGTACTTTAGCTTTAACTTGAAAAGTTTTGAAAGCTCAATGTACATCAGTTTATACATATTAAGGGTTTTTGGGGTAGGATGGAACGTGTCACATCAGTTTGATGATATTCGGTGACAGGCGATGACAATTCTCTAGATTGATGCTGATAGTGACAATATACATACGGTTGATAGTGAATGAACAGATTGTAGTAAAGGCAGTTGATTGTAAATTTGGCTGTAGTAATTTTGGCTGATAGTGAATATGACTGATAGTAAAATCGGATGGTTGTGTAAATGGAGCAGATATTATACGAGTTTGTTGTTGTGATAGCAGATTATTTTGAATCATTTATATAGATATATTTATACGAAGTATGATTCAATTATTCTGTTATGAACGGTAAAGCAGTACGAGCTTTACATGTATATTGTTATAAATAAATATCTACATCTTGGTAACCTGACAAATAGTTCCATTCTTTTCACATATCATGTACTTGGAGCACATTAAACAATTAGTATTAATATTTCAAACATGAAATTCTCCCAATCCATTGCTTTTTCAATGTTATCTAACTTTGCAATTAGCAAAAGGAGGTCAAAAGAAACATACTTTGAAATTGCATTCAAAGTTCTCTCAATAGAATCATTTTCTACGAAGATTTCTATCTTTTATTACATTTGACAAACACAAAATCTTGATCTTCACTACCAAAAGGCTTACGAACGCGTTCATTATACCGATAAATATGATCTGGAAGAGTCTTCTGGAACACAAATATGCAAATAGAGTTAAATAGGTCTACAGACTCTCCTTCATTAAGATAGGTACGCTTCAATACCTACCTAGGGAACTACCTACCTACCTACCTACCATTTATACGCTACCTCAATACCTACCTAGGGACTTGATGCATTATCTTCTTCAGATATTAGGGGCAACTAAAGCTACTTACAGTGTAGGGCTTGACATCATTAGCTCATTATGACATAAGTAAACACTAAATTGCAAATACGGTTGGCTTGCTGTGCAAATTTTACACAAAATGAATAGGCTAATCTTGATGAACATTTTAGAAATTGTTCGAACGTACTAGAGCTTGTTTCACCGTGCTAGAACTTCTTTAACCGTGCTAGAACTTGTTTGAATGTGCTAGAACTTGTTTGGACGTGCTAGAACTTGTTTGGACGTGCTAGAACTTGTTTAACCGTGCTAGATCTTGTTTGAACGTACTAGAACTTGTTAGAACGTGCTAGAGCTTGTTTGAACGTGCTAGAACTTGTTTGAACGTGCTTGAACTTGTTTGAACGTGCTGGAACTAGTTTCAACGTGCTAGAACTTGTTAGAATGTGCTAGAGCTTGTTTGAACTTGCTAAAACTTGTTTGAACGTGCTAGAACTTGTTTGAACGTGCTTGAACTTGTTTGAACGTGCTGGAACTAGTTTCAACGTGCCGGAACTTGTTAGAATGTGCTAGAACTTGTTTGAACTTGCTAGAACTTGTTTGAACGTGCTAGAACTTGTTTGAACGTGCTAGAACTTGTTTGAACGTGCTTGAACTTGTTTGAACGTGCTAAAACTTGTTAGAATGTGCTAGAGCTTGTTTGAACTTGCTAGAACTTGTTTGAACGTGCTAGAACTTGTTTGAACGTGCTAGAACTTGTTAGAATGTGCTAGAACTTGTTAGAACGCGCTTGAACTTGTTAGAATGTGCTAGAACTTGTTAGAATGTGCTAGAACTTGTTTGAACGTGCTAGAACTTGTTAGAATGTGCTAGAACTTGTTTGAACGTGCTAGAACTTGTTAGAATGTGCTAGAACTTGTTTGTTCAATTGTTAAAAATTGGTTTGATTCCCTTTCTATACTCTTGTAAATTATTGAAATTATTACTTGTAAATTCTTCTTCTTGTAAATAAGCTTTCTATTACTCTATTCTGATGTCATTGTTAAATTTACTTTATTTTGGTTTAACGAACCAATTAATGAAGTATATATTACATATATGTTCTGTATGTACGTATAGTGTAATGAAACACGTGCTCTTTAAATACATGGTCCATGTTTTATATCATAATTAAAGTGGTCGTTAAAGTTAATTGTAGTTTGCCGTAACTGAGATCTTGATCAGATGTGTTATAGGTAGCAAGGCACATCTATTGTGTCGTGACGCGTCTAACCGACTCTGTCGCGGGATGAACCATCGGTAGGATGAAGTCAAACATAATAGATAATAGGCAAATACCTAGTTATCGAATAAAATATATATCAATTAAAATTAAAGTTAAAATGTTAAATATAGGTAATTTCCAAGTTATCGGGCAGTTTCCCATTTTAGAACAATAAGAAAAATGTGTAATTTAATCTCTTAACTCGTTATTTTAATTGGTAACCATGATGCCTAACGGTATTTTGGGTACCAATATTAAAGTACAACTTAAAATAATAAATTACACATTTTTTTCTTGTATGAATGAAACATTGGAACTAAAGTTTATCAGGTAAAATAATTGTGAGCTTCAAGAAATCGTAATAGATAATAAACAAAAACTAAAATATATAATTTCCTTCGGTGATGAATTTGGTTTCCCATTAAAGTGAAATTCATTTAGAATTCTATAGCAGTAACTACAAATACTGAAGTTATACATCTTGCCACTGAAGTGTCCTAACTGGTAGCTACAGTGTGAATAGGCCTTGTTTGTCTCCAGGAGGTATTGATGTTACCAGATGAATTAGGGTAATTAACCCTCCTATAGCCCACAGTGACAGTGTGTCATTGCCTTATAAAGGAAAAGGAGATATAAGAGTAATCATACCAACTGCAAAGCATTATTCTGCAATTGTCTAAATTGTCCAAAAAATCTAACGCGAAAAACCTCAAACTTGAAATTTGGCATTTCCTTTGTTTGGTTAGATCCAACCAATCTTAAAAAAATCATAAAAAAAAACAAAATATTTTTAGATTTTGTTTACACAAACTGAATGTCATATCAAGGTGATAGAAAAAAGGGATTCGAAAAAGTAGGCAAAGAAGAAAGTAGCTCCTCGAGCCATCTCCTACTATCATTCAGTGATGCAGAAAAATTAGCGTTCTGTTCCTAGAATTACCTGCAACAAAATAGAGATATGATTGGAGAATATTTACTATACACAAAAAAATATAGAAATTATTCAGAGCTATCCATTTAATATTTAAATAATTAAACAGTGTATCTGAGATAGTAAGTACTAAATCCCCTCTGGAAATTACAACCGTTCGCAGAAACATTTAGTTCTTCTTTTTCATCATATTTTCATATCAAACTTAGAATTTATTTGCAGATAATTGACGGTGTATTTCGTTGAAATAGAACGCAATTTATCAGAAGTTAATCTTCCTATAATTCATCAATCTATACCTATAACAGCAGTATTGAAATGCTGATTCAAAAATGTACAATATGATATCTATAATTTGTGTTCATTAATAATATATTTTGTCATGTGAAATAGAAGCTACATCCTCTGTTTTTATTCAAAATTGCCCCGTTTTCATTAAATTTTGGCTGCAATCTAAGTACTTATAAAGGGTGAATCAAGTAAATTGCGCCACACTAAGTAACTTCGTCTTCTAATCACAAAAACAATAATAAAAATAATATCTTTAAAGCACTCATAAAATTAATAATTCTTAACGTGTACCTAAGTAGTTTATTTTAATATTCAACATTTTATAACAAACTCAGTTAAGCAGGATATAGACTCTTTCTTGAGAAAATCGCTAGGAGTTAAAAGGGCCGCAATTTACCTGTCTGACCCTACCTGATGCAATATATTTACATCACCTCAACAAAATGCCTACTTTAAAGAAAAATGATATCCTATATGATTATCAAAAACTAAAAATTATTTGAATATATATAGACCACAATAATATACATAGTGTCTTTACGTTACTGAACTAAAATTTTCCATTTAGATACCTAATTTTTCGAAAATTTAGTTTAGTTTGTGTTCAGTCAGTGAAGTGTGAGGTTGTGTCCTATCTAGGTATAAAAGATATTTATAGTTCAATATATTTATCTTAGTTAAAGATATTCACAGGTCAGTTTTATTCAATTGCGACTTCTAAGGTTAAATATTGACATATCAACTCATGAATATTTCATTGAGTTCTATCTTCAATTCTCAAAAGGAGTGTTTATGAAAATACGGTAAACGAAGGATTAATTTGAGGTAAGTCCCCTTTATTCGTAATTTCCTAAAGTCTGTGTCCGTAACAAAAAAAAAAACAAGTGGTAATTTTTCTGTATGCATGTGAGTTGACAGCCAAAGGACTGAGGCTATAATTTCTTTATGCATCCGCTGTTTTTATTAGATTACCTATTTCAACAATTAAATGGTGTTTCAAAAGTTAAATTTTGTTTTTAAAATTTGACAATATTGAGTGTAACTATAAATTTTTATATTATATAGGGTCACACAGATAAATTCAGTCTCTTTAACTTCAAGCAACTGTTCTCTCTGAATCCTGTTGAGCTGAAATTATATTAAAATATTGCATTTCGAAAGGAAAAGAATTTATTAATTTTATGAGTTAGAATCTACAATTTTTATTTGTGTGTCTGTGGTTTGAGATAAATGTTAGTTAGTGTGCTACATTTTACTTGCTTCTCCCTAGAGTTCTAGACTCTCGTTGTTAAAGTGCATTACAATTTACATGCTTCATCTGACCCCATGCCGCCATGTATTTCCTTCACCCTAGTTTGGTAGTATGCCGTAATTAACCTGCCTCACCCTAGTTAGTAAATGTTAGTTAGTGTGCCACAATATACTTACTTCACCCTAGTTAGTTAGAATGCCGCCATTTACTTCACCCTAGTTTGGTAGTATGCCGTAATTTACCTGCTTCACCTTACTTAGTATTCCGCAATTTACTTGCTTCACCCTAGTTAGTTAGTGTGCCGCAATTTACTTGCTTTTCTCTAGTTAGTTAGAATGCCACCATTTACTTGCTTCACCCTAATTATTTAGTGTGCTGTGCCGCATTTTATTTTCTTGACCTTAGTTAGTATGCCGCAATTTACTTACTTCACCCTAGTTAGTTACTATTCCCAAATTTACTGGTCTCTTCCTAGTTAGTTAGTGTTCCCTAGTTTACTCGCTTCTCCCTTAATTGTTAGGTTAGCTTGCCGCAATTTACCTGCTTTACTCTAGTTAATTAGTGTTTCACAATTTACTTGCATCATCCTAAAACCTATTTATAAAGGAATGGAAATTTGTTACCTGCATGAGTTTTAAAATTTAGCATTAGGAATTTTTTTGACTTGTTACCTTCTAGTCATAAAATTAGTTCGTCATTATTCACAGTAATTATTAAAATACCTTCCAATTAAAAACTACTTTATTTACATACATTCTGTAGATATAATAAGCTATTGAAAATAGACTATAATTTTAGGTAATTATTATATACCAAATAGATATGTAAAATAGACCTAACAATTATATGTTTGGTAGTAAGCAATATTAGTGGTATGAGTTCCTTGATATTTTAATATATTGAATTTTAAAAGTTTTACGGTTTATTATAATTATTATAGGACGATTGCCACCCCCGGACAATTGCCAACCCCGGACAATTGCCACGCCCAGACAATTGCCACCCCCGGACAATTGCCACCCTAATAATTATTATTTGAGTTGTGATATTATGCTTTAAGTCATAGATAGTAAGAATACCATAGATGAGAAAAAGTTGAATTGTGTCCAATTTTTTATACCGGATGTTTAAAACGAATCAATAGTGTTCAATAAGGATTATGAAAGCATATTGTTACAACGCTAATTATTATTATCAGGATTCTTCCCTTGAAAATTTTCTTAATTAAGTAGTAGTAATATAAATACCTATTCTTTATCTATTATCAATTAATAATATATATAGAACTTTACTGGGTGAGATAATGAAGGATATCAACTACTGATCAAGAATCAATAATGTTGAATATTGATAACGTTATTTAAACATGTTTTACAGTAAAATACTAATAACAGGTGTCATAGAATAAAACTGGTCACTAGAACAGAAAGAAAAGTTTGAAAATTCATAGTGAAAAATGTAAAATGAGTTTGAAGAAATATGTACATAATTTGAGGGACTGATTTCAAATACTGTTGCTTGCCATATATTAAAGTATAAATATTCGCTTAATAATGATAGTGGTTATAAAAAGGAAGAAATATTTAATTTATAAAGGAAATGATCAATTTGCATAATAGAAATATAGTGCACGAAAGGAAATAAATCGTATAAAAAATAATATGTAATTTATTATATCACTAATTGGAATAATTAATTTCATAAAATAACAATAAATGATGAATGAAGAAATTTGTATCTTAAAATGTAAATAATTAATCGTGTAAAATATTATGCATATTTTATTACTATCTTTTATCACTAAGATGCCTAATACTAATTATTTGGGTGGCAATTGTCCGGGGGTGGCAATTGTCCACGGGTGGCAATTGTCCGGTCACGAAGTAGGACGAATGTGTAAGTATATTTGAATATTATTATAATAGGCAAGGTGGTTCGATATTAGATATTAAACTTTTAAAGGTACGTTTTGCATGCAGCGATTGTTGCGATCATCGCTCAACGATCATCGCTCAGCAATATACGAATACACAGAATTAGTGATCAGCGATAATCTCTCGTTGCAAAACAGCCCCAACGGAATATCATTGTACTAGTGCTCAGCAATTGTCGCCGTGCGACGATCGTTGAGTGATGATCGCAACAATCGCTGCATGTAAAACGTACCTTAAGCCGTCAGTTTGTTGTAAATTTCGTAATTTGTAACTCGTGATTTTGTTTCAGTAGATTCTCATGTACCAGGTTCATGTTTTTCTAGATGAAGATTTAACGATCTGTGAATGTATTTTAAAATATAAACAAACAAATAATTACTTATTTAACATAATGGTAGTCTGGTCACTGGGTTATATCAGAATGTCCAATTTTTACAGACTGGCCGATTAATAGATAAATTATTGATAAAAGATTAGGAGAAGATCACATTTAACATTAACCAAACTGTAACATTCAGATTGGCTATTTCCATCAAAACCATATTCATTAATATTTTGAATTAATACATTTTGTTATTAATAATATAATTAGCTATTTAAATTCCCTGACGATTACTGTATATGATTCCCGTAACGCGTCAGATTTGAATCGAACGATTTATCGAAAGAAGGTTCCACATTTCCGATTAAGTAAGAGAATATGTAATAAATAGTATTTAATGTTTATTTTAATGTTATTCTCCATTATCTGGCACATGTATTTACCATCCGATAGCTCTGAGTTTAGCCAATACTGTACCAACTACTATGATACCCATTGACGAAGAGAAGCGGCAGCAGCAATTTTAACAACCACCAATAAACCTATAAATACACACATCTCTATTGAATTTCTATTGAGTCTGGAGATAAGGCGGTTATTTATGGTCTCATTACCTTCTTGAATATCCATCCGTGGAGGAAAAAGCTCCTTGCGCGATTTACTGCTTTGGCGATCAGTCCATATTGGAATTTGTCGCACCCTCCAATGATGCATTTGGGTGTGTGTGTTGCCCTGGCTTGCGGTGTGTCGATATTGATGCCAAGCCAACGGAAAACTTTATGGTGGGGCAATGGGAGATTAAGAGGGGGCCACATTTGGTCTTATATGATACCTGCTATTACTTTCAATCTGAGAATAAGTCGAATAAGGTTTATGAAAAGGTTTTCTCTGTAGAATGTATTAGAAAAAAAGGAAAAATTCGATGATTTAGTTGAAGCTTCGATATTATTTTCAATTATTAAGGTATACTCTTGGGAGAAAGTTATGGTGGGGCCATAGAAGATTAAGAGAGAAAGTTATGGTGGGGCCATAGAAGATTAAGAGAGGTCCATTAATCTTCCTTCTATGGCCCACTAAAAGTTTTCCTCAAGGTATAGACATTTCAATTTCAAGCCAATTTCTTCTAGATTTCAAACTCTGATGAATTGCTTATAACGACTTAATAGTTTTATTCGATTTCATTCTTTAACACGTCATATTCAGATTAATATAACTAAAATAATTGAATCATTCAGCTGGTTTTCGACGAGCAGCAAGTTCTTAGGTGTAGAATTCGAACAGGTCTACAGGAAACTCTTAGGATCAACAAGACACACATAAGATCAACAGGACACACTTAGGATCAATAGGACACATTTAAGATCAATAGGAAACTCTTTGGATCAACAGGACACACATAAGATCTACAGGACACACTTCTGATCAACAAGACACACTTAAGATCCATAGGACACACATATGGATCAAGAGGACACACGTATAGCAACAAATAATGTATAGGAATAGAGAAGATAAATATGAATAGAGAACATACATAGAAACAAGGAGATAAAACACACTTGATTTTGTAACAGATATATAGAAAGTAAAAATATTCTAGAGAATTAATGTAGTAAGCAATAGCTAAGTTAGTAACAAATTTTCTAATTTTTTGTCTCATATCTCAATACTAAATAGATTGTTAATTAATATTAATAAACTTTAGGATATATAGCTTAAATAGAAAGACACGGTATCCAACATACAACCATTGGTCATAAAATTCATTGTCAGGTCCAGGTTTTTCCACCCTTCTCCTGATGATGAATAGAAATCTTTCTATTCGAAAGCTTGATATCTGAAAAAACCTTCAACGCAGAGTTTAAATAACCTCTAATATTAAGAATTCGAACAGTTATGCAGTATGACCTAGATCATATTTTACTGTACACACGTACTACGTATAAACTTTGTATGGCTGTAGTGTGACGTGCCGGATGTCGAAATGCTAGATTTAGTTCCAGTTTTCGGACAGCTCCCTGTCATGAATTTTATTGGTGTCCTAAAAGATTGATCTTCGGACAGCGGGAATAAAAATTTTACAGTACGGGATGTGTAACGATGGTCCGACTCCTTCCTTGCTATACTTGCTATCGGCCCCACCCCGTACACTTTGTCTAAAGCTCATATGGATTCAAACAACGTCTTCCAATAATAAGGTAATCATAAAACTGCATAAATTTGGACCGTCTATCTCCAACCATACTTATTCGAGTCATGGAATTTATTACTTGGGGTTTCGGACACGGTGTGCTACGCTTCGAACTGATAACTGACCTATTTGATCTGATAACTGACCTATTTGAACTGATAACTGACCTATTTGAACTGATAACTGACCTATTTGAACTGATAACTGACCTATTTGAACTGATAACTGACCTATTTGAACTGATAACTGACCTATTTGAACTGGTAACTGACCTATTTGATCTGATAACTGACCTATTTGAACTGATAACTGACCTATTTTAACTGGTAACTGTCCTATTTGAACTGATAACTGACCTATTTTAACTGATAACTGACCTATTTGAAATAAAAACTAAGTTAATTATGATAAGACTGCTAAACTTTTATTGCATGTATCATTTTATTAGTTAAATTAAAACTATTTTATGATCATTTTAACCGGTATCTTCATGAAATACCAATCAATCAATATAAAAGTTAAAAATAATTATTATATATATATATATACTTTTTTCTTATATGATCAAAACATAGAACTGTTCGATAACTTGGAACTTACCCTTATCACTTATATAACTTCTCTCTGTTCCAGTTTTAAAAAGAATTAATTAAGTTATTTCTTTAATTTTCAAACATACTGCAGCATACGTATGTGTGATATTTTCATGTGAATGCATATGTAGTTATTAAAACTGCTAATGAGCTTAAATTTGTTTATAATTTCATATTCTGGAGGTAAGTAGCTCGTATTTGGAATAACAAATGAAATTATTCTTCTTTTCGAATGTGTACAGAACACCATTCCATCTTTTTAAATATTCCACATCAAAAAGAAACAACTCTAATACGAATCCCACTGAGGGCTGCTCTTTCTTTGCGATGTCATTCGCTGCACAACTTAATTTGGCGACGAGTGTTGGTGCGTACGTCTGGTACAGTGGTTGCGACCTTAAAACTATTTTAGGTATTGTTAGGATACTGAACCAATTACTTACTTACAAATTAACTTGTGGCAAATTCGAAATGGTTGAATTGTAAATCAAGTTAATCTTGATTATCAAAATATACCCGTTCCTTCCGATACTCTCATTGGTCAATCTCCACAGCCAATCAATGAGTTAGTAACCTTAAAACATTATCATAAAAAACTTATCAACAAGGAACAATATTTTTGAAAATATATTCTTAGTGGTAGTAACCTTATAATTTCTAACCTAAGAGGTGTTATCCTTTACCTTTTGTATTCCAATTAACATATTTACATATTTATCCATTAGTATACAGGTTATAATAAAAGGTTGTTAAAATTCTAATTATTGTATGGTATTTTCTTTTGATATATTGTCTCTTCCATCCGTGAATGCAGCCACTGGTGTTTGTGTTCCTTTTCGTCTCATTAATTGGTTGTGACTGCATTCACGGAGTAGCTTTTATGCATTCACGAGCCACTTTACTTTCTGACTGCTTCTTCCAGTGCCTTGTACTTAATTTTCGTTTAACGTCAGCGATATGGCCGACGATACAGCCTTTATGAAAATATAAAATCACGGAGTAGCTTTTCTTCATCCACGAGCTTCATCATAGATTGTGTTGCAATTACAACATATTCACATTTTAACATGAAAATAATGCATGATATTTATTACATTTTAAAAAATTCTAAGAATTTAACAAAAGTGTGTATACAAATCAATACGACAGGATAATATGCTGTTAATTTTTCTACTATATATAATATCTGATTACAATTTGTATGTGTAATTAAATGAAGCATAACGGTATGTTTGCTATCCACTATAAGACAATTTATTATTTAATTAATGAACAGTGATTTAATTAATAGATAATCGAACGATAACGATATGAATAAACATTGCTCCCCCTGTGTACTATACAGAGCATAAACACACCTTTCTGTGTACTATACAGAGCATAAACACACCTTTCTGTGTACTATACAGAGCATAAACACACCTTTCTGTGTACTATACAGAGCATAAACACACCTTTCTGTGTACTATACAGAGCATAAACACACCTTTCTGTGTACTATACAGAGCATAAACACACCTTTCTGTGTACTATACAGAGCATAAACACACCTTTCTGTGTACTATACAGAGCATAACACACCTTTCTGTGTACTATACAGAGCATAACACACCTTTCTGTGTACTATACAGAGCATAAACACACCCTTCTGTGTACCATACAGAGCATAACACACCTTTCTGTGTACTATACAGAGCATAACACACCTTTCTGTGTACTATACAGAGCATAACACACCTTTCTGTGTACTATACAGAGCATAAACACACCCTTCTGTGTACCATACAGAGCATAACACACCTTTCTGTGTACTATACAGAGCATAAACACACCTTTCTGTGTACTATACAGAGCATAAACACACCCTTCTGTGTACTATACAGAGAATAACACACCTTTCTGTGTACTATACAGAGTATAAACACACCTTTCTGTGTACTATACAGACCATAACACACCTTTCTGTGTACTATACAGAGCATCACACACCTTTCTGTGTACTATACAGAGCATAACACACCTTTCTGTGTACTATACAGGGCATAAACACACCTTTCTGTGTACTATACAGAGTATAAACACACCTTTCTGTGTACTATACAGAGTATAAACACACCTTTCTGTGTACTATACAGAGTATAAACACACCTTTCTGTGTACTATACAAGGCATAAACACACCTTTCTGTGTACCATACAGAGCATACAAAGTTACTTTGTATAGTTATTGATCTTTTTGTTCTTACATCTACGTCTGTTCAGAATCATAACGTCACTGTTATCATAACGTCACTGTTATCATAACGTCACTGTTATCATAACGTCACTGTTATCATAACGTCACTGTTATCATAACGTCACTGTTATCATAACGTCACTGTTATCATAACGTCACTGTTCAGAACATTGCTGGTCTGTAATTAGGTTCAAATTATAGTAATAATTAACTAATTAATGTTTAGAATATGTTGACCCTCTTTTTGGTAAAGAATAATTATGTTTAATTATAGGCCTAAGCCTTTTAATTTGTAGGCCTAGCTATCTGCTCTTTTTAACTTGATTAACTATTTCATTTTTACTTAATGTGACAGTTGGGTTTATTACCTCTGACGGAAGACTGGCTCTATAAATGTCCTTGATTGTTGTTTGGTCCAATTTTCACGTTCTAAATAAAATATTTCTGTTTAATTTTCGATTATACTACCATTATTTTAAATAACTGAAAAATTACGAGTTTCACACCATATTGGCATTAATTTGAACTCCTGTTTAGTTAGTTTAGTTATCTTCATAACTCGTGTTTAGTTAGTTTAGTTATTTTTTTAATTGCTATGTATTTAGATAATGTCATTTATATTGATTGTACTTACTTCATATATCCGTAATTTGCCTCCCCAGTTTCCTGGGCAAGGGACCAATGGTCCATAACCTGGGCAAAGATTTAGGAATTGTCCTGGATTTGGACGATGACAATGTCGTGGGAAAACCTACATCATCACCACTAGTTTGAGGCAAGTGCTGATCATATTTCAATCAACTCGTTACAGTCTTATCTGACCAATTGTATTGTTTTTCTAATATTCTATAATTTCAGACAAAATTTTGAATTTTCAAACAAAAAATTGAATTTTCACTTATGGTTTTGCCTTCTTCCTTCCAATTTGAGTCTTCGTTGAATAGCTGTCGTGAGACCTAAACCTGAAGAAAATGCAGAGTTGCTCCTTAGGGGCGTGTCCTGATTTGCAGATGAGGGAACCAAGTGTTCCATTATAAAATTGAGTGTTGTGGGATGACACCCCAGGTCCTGAATGGTGGATGCCTTTTCCCTCATTTTTACCATGCGCATCGTATTTCAATGCTTCTTGGTAGTTTTAGAGGATAGCGCTATAGGGTTATGCTCTTCCAACTACTAGGTGTTAGATATCTCTAGGATCATCGGCTTCATTCAGCTTTTCTGTACCGATGAGCTTGTTATCGACTGTGGTAGGTGACTCTCTTCGTGAAGCAGCTTATCCTCTGACTTGGTCCTTCTTTCGATTTGACGTCAATGATAAGACTTTGAGATGAAAAAGTATTTGGTTATACTTCTTGAAATACTAAATTCTATAAAACATTTTTGTTCCATTTATGTCTGTTAAGAAAAATAAAAAGATTAAAACTTTAAAACTTATGAAACTTGAAACTTTTACAATATATCTAACTATTCGGGTAGGTTGAATAATTTTTCAAGTGAAATAACCCCTATGTATTTACCTCACATGGTATAGCTGATTTAAAATAGTTTCTACAACAATTTTTTATTTCAACTATTTGACATGAACTACAAATGGATAAACTTATTAAGGTTGCTGTGTGAAAATTACGTCGGCACCATTTATCTAATTTTTATATTTCAAACCATTTCCAATTTGGTTCTTTATTTAATATAATTTGTAATTGAATTTGTTCGGCAGGTGAGGTTTGCACTAGCCTCCTACTTTCTATGTGAAGAAGAAGAAAGGTTAACTTCTGAGTAATTCTAAACAATTACAATTCTGATAGATGTATCATAAATGGCTGCGTAAACCTAAGTACGATTGCACTAAAAAAAATTTGGTAGCTAAAACTATCTAAATATCTAATTACCATTAAATATACGATAATGTAGTCCACCATTAAATGGTTGTCAATTTTAGAACAATTATGACCATTTTATGGCTGACTACAGAAAACTTTTCATTATACGGGGTACTTCTTACTCAGGACTCGACTTCACTATAGAGGAGTTAACTACAAAGGATTTTTTTTACTTATTTTTAGGTATATACGGCATTTAGGGAAATTTTCCCAGAAAATTGAATATCTAGCTTATAAATAATACAAAGCGCTTATTAAATTATATTTTTAATTTTTAAATTTTTAATTCGAGTTAGTTTGTGAACAAATCAACTGTAAGTAAATTATGTAATGGCAAATATCATTCTTGGTTTCAGACTACATTTTGGCAAATTACTGATTAGAGTATCTTGTTAAATCCTCTACTACTTTCATACCGGTCGATATCACGCCAGTTTAGCGGTGGTCCGTTCCGTGGACGCGTGCTCTCCCATTCATGAGCAAATTAACTTGAATATAAATATCTGGTAATGCGATGGCTATACACTGACTTGCTTCTCGTATTCATGGCCTAATAATTAGAAGGGTAGCGTCAAAATAACCAATCAAGCCGTGGCATATTGAGTACATAAAAACAATTTGAATTTTGATTGGCTACTAACAACGTGGTAATTGTATAATCATTTATCTGAATGATTAGTGTCATAGAGATTAGTGGACAGAAATAATTAACAGGGCATATAATTACTGTTTGTTCAATGCACCACAATTATATAAATCAAAGTTTCAAACTAATTACTTACCTATACTGAGTGAGAGTTAACTTTAATTGGACTGACAAAATTTAAGAGGATTCTTCACACAATGATATTCAGGAAACCAGCAGCTCGAATTATAATCTTTTTTGTCAGTTGATAGATTTTATCATATTAATGTACTGGGCAAAATTTTATTTACCCATGACTGATATGAATAGTGTTATTATATTGAATGAATTCGGTTTGTGGAGCTTAAACTCCACAGTCAGTCTTTTAAGGGTGTTAATCTATGGTTGAATTTTAACACTTTTAATTCATTCGCTACTTTGAACTTCCATCAGCAAATTCTGGTGACAAAAAATAGCAATATACCAAGATTGGAATCCTCAAAATCATTTTCTTCTTTTCTAATTTCTAACTCATAGAAAACGAAATGTATAAGGGGTTACAATTATAAAGTAACTTCAATTCTTGTCCCGCTCTCAGTACCATTTGTAATAACCAGGGTTGTGACAATATGCTCTAAAAACTATAGATCCCAAAAATATTATAGACGGAGAGAATTAAAGAGTATTGAATGGTTCTACACCAGCGGTATATAGTATTCGATACCATTTCATTTAGTTTCGTCTATGATATTTTCGGTATCTATAGTTTTTAGAGCATATTGTCCCAGCCCTAGTAATAACTCTTGAGTCATGATAACTGATTATTAATAAAAGTAGGACCTGGCTAAGTTCCGCATTATCGGACGGTTCCACGATTTCAATCATATGAAAAAAAAGTTACCAATTGAAATAGAACTTATATAATAACAATTTTTTATCTTATATTTTATTTCCTCATATTTTTGAAAATGTGGGACCGTCCGATATTTGGGAAACTTAAAAATCCGTGAAATTCATAATCTTCAAAACTTTTAATATTCAGAAAGGGTTCGGTTGAACACTGTAGCCAAAGTGTTTTAATATACACATTGACATTATTTCCATCTATATACCAATACCACAGTACAGCGTAATAGAGAGGATAGTTCCAAATCCATAATGTTATCGCTCTGAAATCGATCTCCACCATCACGAATACCTCTCCAGATAACAGGGATAGACGAAAACAAAATAATTAGCCTGTGATTGAACCCATGAATTTCTAGTGTTTTTTTATAGCATCACACTTTGTAGCAGTACTATGGGAAAAAAATGACACGGTACTATCATATCAGTTACTGTGTCATATCAGTTACTGTGTCATATCGGCTACTCTGTCATATCAGTTACTGTGTCATATCGGCTACTGTGTCATATCGGCTACTCTGTCATAGCAGTTACTGTGTCATATCGGCTACTGTGTCATATCGGCTACTGTGTCATATCGGCTACTGTGTCATATCGGCTACTGTGTCATATCGGCTACTGTGTCATATCGGCTACTGTGTCATATCGGCTACTGTGTCATATCGGCTACTCTGTCACATCGGCTACTCTGTCACATCGGCTACTGTGTCACTTCAGCTACTGTGTCACATCGGCTACTGTGTCATATCAGTTAGTGTGTCATATCGGCTACTGTGTCATATCGGCTACTGTGTCATATCAGCTACTGTGTCCTATCGGCTACTGTGTCATATCAGTTACTGTGTCATATCGGCTACTGTGTCATATCGGCTACTGTGTCATATCGGCTACTGTGTCATATCAGCTACTGTGTCATATCGGCTACTGTGTCCTATCGGCTACTGTGTCATATCAGTTACTGTGTCATATCGGCTACTGTGTCATATCGGCTACTGTGTCATATCGGCTACTGTGTCATATCGGCTACTGTGTCATATCGGCTACTGTGTCATATCGGCTACTGTGTCATATCGGCTACTGTGTCATATCAGCTACTGTGTCATATCAGCTACTGTGTCATATCGGCTACTGTGTCATATCGGCTACTGTGTCATATCAGCTACTGTGTCATATCGGCTACTGTGTCATATCGGCTACTGTGTCATATCGGCTACTGTGTCATATCGGCTACTGTGTCATATCGGCTACTGTGTCATATCGGCTACTGTGTCATATCGGCTACTGTGTCATATCGGCTACTGTGTCATATCAGTTACTGTGTCATATCGGCTACTGTGTCATATCGGCTACTGTGTCATATCGGCTACTGTGTCATATCAGTTACTGTGTCATATCGGCTACTCTGTCATATCAGTTACTGTGTCATATCGGCCACTGTGTCATATCGGTTACTGTGTCATATCAGTTACTGTGTCATATCGGCTACTGTGTCATATCGGTTACTGTGTCATATCAGTTACTGTGTCATATCGACTACTGTGTCATATCGGCTACTGTGTCATATCAGTTACTGTGTCATATCGGCTACTGTGTCATATCGGCTACTCTGTCATATCAGTTACTGTGTCATATCGGCTACTGTGTCATATCGGTTACTGTGTCATATCAGTTACTGTGTCATATCGGCTACTGTGTCATATCGGTTACTGTGTCATATCAGTTACTGTGTCATATCGGCTACTGTGTCATATCGGCCACTGTGTCATATCAGTTACTGTGTCATATCGGTTACTGTGTCACATCAGTTGCTGTGCCATATCGGATATTATGCCATATCGGCTACTGTGTCATATCGGCTACTGTGTCATATCGGCTACTGTGTCACATCAGTTACTGTGTCATATCGGCTACTGTGTCAAATCGGTTACTGTGTCACATCAGTTGCTGTGCCATATCGGATATTATGCCATATCGGCTACTGTGTCATATCGGCTACTGTGTCATATCGGCTACTCTGTCATATCAGTTACTGTGTCATATCGGCCACTGTGTCATATCGGCCACTGTGTCATATCAGTTACTGTGTCATATCGGCTATTATGTCATATCGGCTACTGTGTTATATCGGCTACTGTGTCATATCGGCTACTGTGTCATATCGGCTACTGTGTCATATCGGCTACTGTGTCATATCGGCTACTGTGTCATATCGGCTCCTCTATCATATCGGCTCCTCTGCCATAACGGCTACTGTGTCATATCGGCTACTGTGTCATATCGGCTCCTCTGTAATATCGGCTCCTCTGTAATATCGGCTCCTCTGTAATATCGGCTCCTCTGTAATATCGGCTCCTCTGTCATATCGGCTCCTCTGTCATATCAGTTACTGTGTCATATCGGCTACTGTGTCATATCGGCTACTGTGTCATATCGGCTCCTCTATCATATCGGCTCCTCTGCCATAACGGCTACTGTGTCATATCGGCTACTGTGTCATATCGGCTCCTCTATCATATCGGCTCCTCTGCCATAACGGCTACTGTGTCATATCGGCTACTGTGTCATATCGGCTACTGTGTCATATCGGCTCCTCTGTAATATCGGCTCCTCTGTAATATCGGCTCCTCTGTAATATCGGCTCCTCTGTAATATCGGCTCCTCTGTAATATCGGCTCCTCTGTCATATCGGCTCCTCTGTCATATCGGTTACTGTGTCATATCGGGTACTGTGTCATATCGGCTACTGTGTCATATCGGCTACTGTGTCATATCGGCTACTGTGTCATATCGGCTACTGTGTCATATCGGCTACTGTGTCATATCGGCTCCTCTGTCATATCGGCTCCTCTGTCATATCGGTTACTGTGTCATATCGGCTACTGTGTCATATCGGCTACTGTGTCATATCGGCTACTGTGTCATATCGGCTACTGTGTCATATCGGCTACTGTGTCATATCGGCTACTGTGTCATATCGGCTACTGTGTCATATCGGCTACTGTGTCATATCGGCTACTGTGTCATATCGACTACTGTGTCATATCGGCTACTGTGTCATATCGGCAACTGTGTCATATCGGCTACTGTGTCATATCGGCTACTGTGTCATATCGGCTACTGTGTCATATCGGCTACTGTGTCATATCGGTTACTGTGTCATATCGGCTTCTGTGTCATATCGGCTACTGTGTCATATCGGCTACTGTGTCATATCGGCTACTGTGTCATATCGGCTACTGTGTCATATCAGCTACTGTGTCATATCAGCTACTGTGTCATATCAGCTACTGTGTCAAATCGGCTCCTGTGTCATATCGGCTCCTCTGTAATATCGGCTCCTCTGTAATATCGGCTCCTCTGTAATAACGGCTCCTCTGTAATATCGGCTCCTCTGTCATATCGGCTACTGTGTCATATCGGCTACTGTGTCATATCGGCTACTTTGTCATATCGACTCCTGTGTCATATCGGCTACTGTGTCATATCGACTCCTCTGTCATATCGACTGCTCTGTCATATCGACTCCTGTGTCATATCGACTCCTCTGTCATATCGACTCCTCTGTCATATCGGCTCCTCTGTCATATCGGCTCCTCTGTCATATCGGCTCCTCTGTCGTATCGGCTCCTCTGTCGTATCGGCTCCTCTGTCATATCGGCTCCTCTGTCATATCGACTCCTGTGTCATATCGGCTACTGTGTCATATCGGTTACTTTGTCATATCGACTCCTCTGTCATATCGACTCCTCTGTCATATCGACTCCTCTGTCATATCGGCTACTGTGTCATATCGACTCCTCTGTCATATCGACTCCTCTGTCATATCGGCTCCTCTGTCAAATCGACTCCTCTGTCATATCGACTCCTGTGTCATATCGACTCCTCTGTCATATCGACTCCTCTGTCATATCGACTCCTCTGTCATATCGACTCCTGTGTCATATCGACTCCTCTGTCATATCGACTCCTCTGTCATATCGGCTCTTCTGTCATATCGGCTCCTCTGTCATATCGGCTCCTCTGTCATATCGGCTCCTCTGTCATATCGGCTCCTCTGTCGTATCGGCTCCTCTGTCGTATCGGCTCCTCTGTCATATCGTCTCCTCTGTCATATCGGCTCCTCTGTCATATCGGCTACATTTTCACTAAGTCTATTCAATGGTTCTTCTTACCGATTCATAGTGTCAAATTGGACCTTGTTTGAACTCTGAATGATATATCAGAAGGAAATGGAGATGACTAGAGTTATGTAAGGCCAGAGAAGATAAAGAGAAGACCCGACATAATTTCCCTTGCCCCATCATAACATTTATAAGTACATTAGGTACAGGTACAATGTACTAGAAATATGTTAAAATTGCGGTGGGGCCATAGAAGATTAACTTTCCTAATTCTTTTTTGCCTCACCATTATTGCCTAGGTATCTGAGACCGGTATAATTTTTATATATAAGCTTTTAAAATATATAACACAGTTAATTGAAGTAAATTATTTATATTTAATATTTCTTATAATGTTAACTGTGTGCAATAGTTAAATTTACTATTTAATTGTACATATTATAAATGCAAACTGGTACCATTCATCGTGCCAAAAATACGATCGAATAAATCGGCCCCGGAACACGTTACCGCAGTTTACGATATCGGTCCCACGTTGTACGGAACTTCTTCGGAATGATGTTGATGGCGCATATGTGTTGGCACCCTGGGAAATTCGACTCCTGTTTGTCCGAAAGCCGCCATTGTTGAAGTTCATTCGAAGAGTGTATGAGCGACCTCCCTCTGGGTGTACTTAACGTGGCGTAAGTGTTGTCTGGCTTCCTTACGACCGACAGGCTTACCGCAATACAGATGAACATGGAATAAACATCAAATTTAAACTGACGCGAGTTATGGCCCTCGCTATTTATGACTGGTTGGTTCGAAGACTCGTGTTTCAGTGTGTTTGGTGTTTATATTTGACAGGTTTCCCAGGTACCAGACCACATGAGCTTAAAACTTCTGCCGCACCTGTCTAGAAAGTGAATGATAAGTATAAAATCATTATAAAATATTTATAATTAGAAACGTGTTTTGGCAATTTAAAATAAAAGAAAAAGAGGGATAGGGAAAAGAGTCACTGTAATGATGTACTATCAGAGAAAAGAGTCACTGTGATGATGTACTATCAGAGAAAAGAGTCACTGTGATGATGTATTATCAGAGAAAAGAGTCACTGTGATGATGTACTATCAGAGAAAAGAGTCACTGTGATGATGTACTATTGGAGAAAAGAGTCACTGTGATGATGTACTGTCAGAGAAAAGAGTCACTGTGATGATGTACTGTCAGAGAAAAGAGTCACTGTGAAGATGTACTGTCAGACAAAAGAGTCACTGTGATGATGTACTACCAGAGAAAAGAGTCACTGTGATGATGTACTATCAGAGAAAAGAGTCACTGTGATGATGTACTATCAGAGAAAAGAATCACTGTGATGATGTACTATCAGAGAAAAGAGTCACTGTGATGATGTACTATCAGAGAAAAGAGTCACTGTAATGATGTACTATCAGAGAAAAGAGTCACTGTGGTGATGTACTATCAGAGAAAAGAGTCACTGTGATGATGTACTATCAGAGAAAAGAGTCACTGTGATGATGTACTATCAGAGAAAAGAGTCACTGTGATGATGTATTATCAGAGAAAAGAGTCACTGTGATGATGTACTATCAGAGAAAAGAGTCACTGTGATGATGTACTATTGGAGAAAAGAGTCACTGTGATGATGTACTGTCAGAGAAAAGAGTCACTGTGATGATGTACTGTCAGAGAAAAGAGTCACTGTGATGATGTACTGTCAGACAAAAGAGTCACTGTGATGATGTACTGTCAGACAAAAGAGTCACTGTGATGATGTACTACCAGAGAAAAGAGTCACTGTGATGATGTACTATCAGAGAAAAGAGTCACTGTGATGATGTACTATCAGAGAAAAGAATCACTGTGATGATGTACTATCAGAGAAAAGAGTCACTGTGATGATGTACTATCAGAGAAAAGAGTCACTGTGATGTACTATCAGAGAAAAGAGTCACTGTGATGATGTACTATCAGAGAAAAGAGTCACTGTAATGATGTACTATCAGAGAAAAGAGTCACTGTAATGATGTACTATCAGAGAAAATAGTCACTGTGGTGATGTACTATCAGAGAAAAGAGTCAATGTGATGATGTACTATCAGAGAAAAGAGTCACTGTGATGATGTACTATCGGAGAAGAGTCACTGTGATGATGTACTATCAGAGAAAAGAGTCACTGTGATGATGTACTATCGGAGAAGAGTCACTGTGATGATGTACTATAAAATCATATTACACAGTACCCCAATGCATCCATTGTACCCCAATGCATCCACAGTACCCCAATGCATCCACATTACCCTAATGCGTCCACAGTACATCAATGCATCCACTTTACCCTAATGTGTCCACAGTACATCAATGCATCCACAGTACCCCAATGCATCCACAGTACCCCAATGCATCCATGGTATCCCTATGCATCCATGGTATCCCTATGCATCCCTACTTCCTCCCACTGACCCTCTTCTCCCCAGGAAAACTTTAATCAACTGCAGCTAATTAAGCAAATGACACTTTTGCCGGATATAATTGGATGCAATCAACTCTTTTGGGCGCGTGCGGCTTAACTCCAAAATCATCGAAGAACTTAAATTGCCATTATAATTAGGGAGATAATTAACATTGCGTAATTAGAGTATCAATTCTAACATTTTCTTGAGATTGCGCAGTATATTTGTTAATTAGCAGGACTTGGATGCTTGCTAAGTGTAATTAATTCGTAGGTTTTGCCATCGTGCATCAAAATATTTCTGAAATGTTAATTGAACTCACATGGATCTGTTTGAATGATGCCATAGTCATGGGACAAGAGCATTTGAACTGGTGGAAGGTTTCCGGAATCGGAAAGTGGCTGTTAAGATGAGCCAATCTGATAGTAAAGGAATTCTGATTGGTCTATCTTAACTTAGGGTCACGCAGGTAAATTGCGTCCCTTTAATTTTTAATTGCGGCCCTCTCAAGAGAGTCTCCAAAACATTCTGAATCGAAATTACTTTGAAATGTTGAATAGCTATCAAAATAAGCGCAGTGCATGCTATATTTTATTACTTTATGTTTTTAACGAGTGTTTTGAAGCTATGACGTTTCTGTTGTTAGAGGCCGCTATTAGTTAATGGGACGCAATTTTCCTGCTTGACCCTAGTACCTATTTTAACCACCACTATCTGAAAACTGCTCTATTACAAATAGTATTTAAATTAATAACTTACAGGGTCATAACTCAGTTACCGGTCACTTGAACATTCTTCTGGCTACCGAATACACTACAGTTCTATTATACAATACGGAGAGTTAGGGTTGTGACAATATGTGTTTAAAATCATAGATCTTAGGAATATCACAGACGAAATGAAATGGTATCGAATACTATATACCGCTGGTGTAGAACAATTCAATACTCTTTATTTCTCTCCGTCTATAATATTTTCAAGATCTATGATTTTAAATGCATATTGTCACAACCCTACTGATAGTTAATAATTTTATAGTTTGAGTAGCTATATATTGTTCAAAAGCGAGGTAATTTTGTGCAGTTAAATTATTTTTATTGATTTAAATGTACCTACACATTTATATAATCAATATTTTGATCATTTATTATGATAGTCAGGTTACCGAATTTACTCGTACATTTTTATTCATAATTTAAAGCTCCCTTCTACTCTAATTTTAAATTTCTGTAGAAATGTTTTAAATTTGTTGAGCTAAGGTTATACAACATATCACAGTTAACAGAAAAGAAATTGATGAAGTATTCACTTCGTAATTAATTATATAAGAAATATTCGCACTCACCCTTCACTGTCCGCCTTTCTAATAGTTTAAATAGAAGAACAAGAAAGGAATACTAACTCTCGTATTGTCGCGCACCAATTTGAAATTTAGTATTTTTAGGTACCTAATGTTTTTTAGGGGTAATGGTATTAAGGTAACGATATAGGTAGCCATTTATGATGTATCTAGGTAGCCATTTATGATGTATCTAGGTAGCCATTTATGATGTATCTAGGTAGCTATTTATAATATATCTAGGTAGCCATTTATAATATATCCAGGTAGCCATTTATGATGTATCTAGGTAGCCATTTATAATGTATCTAGGTAGCCAGTTATAATATATCTAGGTAGCCATTTATAATATATCTAGGTAGCCAGTTATAATGTATCTAGGTAGCCATTTATGATATATCTAGGTAGCCATTTATGATGTATCTAGGTAGCCATTTATAATATATCTAGGTAGCCATTTATGATGTATCTAGGTAGCCATTTATAATATATCTAGGTAGCCATTAATAATATATTTATCAGACTTGTTACTGTTCAGAAATAGTCAGAAGTTAACCTTTCTTTTTCTTTGTTTAGAAAGTAGGATGTAGTCAAATCTCACAGTCCCAACGTAAATTGTTTATTAATAACGTAAATTAATAATTAATGGTTTGCAGTTTTCTATAACAAGTAGTCATAGATCTCATGAATAGAGTAAAAAATTAGGATGGAGGGGACCTTTAATAATTTAAAAAACCTTATTATTTCAGTAATGATTAGCATTAAATTAAATGTAAATGTATTTCAAAAGATAAATCTAGAGTTATTGAAACCGAATTTAATTCATCTTGAGTTAGTTTTGGTTTTGGGATTATTTTTACAAATTGATTCGATCGAAATTTTCATCAGATATAATTTTATTTAAAAACATATATTTATTCACATAAAGAGGGGAAGTTATGGCGGGGGCATGGGAGATTAAGTATGGTCTCTTCTTAATCATCTCACCATACCACTCATGCTGAGCAACACTGTGAAACAATGCAATGGACAC